>BQNB010024439.1:23588-60706 GCA_026074375.1 Tanacetum coccineum | reverse complement strand
AGTGTAAAAATCCATTTTACAAGTTAAATAAGTTTCCTAGATGGTGATTAACTACATAGCCATTATATACACATAAAATCATAAATGTAATGAGATTTAGTTTTTTTAGGTAACCTTAATATGATGTAAGGTGATGAACAATATGATATAAACCCTTGTTTAGCAAACAAACCCTAGCTTCCAAGACCTTGAAAACCCTAATTCCAAATGAAACCCTAATTTCAAACCTTCCTTGCTTAACCCTTGTAAACCTAAAACCAAACCTTCTAAACACCTTAGGATATCTTAGATATATTGTAGGAATGCTTGTAAATGTGGTACATAAAACTTGTATGGATGGTTTATGGGGGTGGGTTTGGCCGTGGGTTAAAGGAGAGAAAAAGAGAGATATGTGAAGTTTTTACTTAGTGAAATAAGTTGTGTGTTTTATCTCTTACTAGTATAAGCCTTATATACTTCATAAAACACTATTAGGGAGCTCTAGACAAGATGAGGGAAATAAGGAAGAAAAATGGCAAAACACTAGTCATAGTTAGTAAGGTTTTAATTAGGCTTTGTTGTACAAGATTTTTGTGATATTTATCTTGTGTTTTCATGTATATATCCGGCCACATGGGTATGTACATAAGATATTTTTCTAATTTTTGAGTATTGGGTATAATAATGGGTATTTGTTGAAGCGTAGATAAGTTTAGGTGGTTCCGAGTATGCCTAAATGTATTTAATTGAGAAACGTAAATGTTTTACATAACCAATAAAAATAAAATATAAAAAGTTGATTATTTCTTTTGTAAAGATAATATAATGCTTGCTTGACGTAAATTTTTATTTGTTTGGTGCCCGTTTACGTTGAATGTTGATTTTTAGTTTACGCGATTTAGCTAAACTTTGGAAATTTAAAGTGGACGCGTAAAAGTTTAAAATAAATAATTGGATGTTCATTGATGTAAAAAGGTGTGAAAATGTCAGATATTATAGTCTCCCCGTGTTAAAAGAATTACGTCCCGCAATTCAGTTCGAGTTGCTTTCCGAAATAGTGTTGATGAAGAGGTGTAAATGCTCGTCTTAATCCTCTTAATACGTTCTAAGTAAATTTGCTATCTTAATGTAGAATTTAATTGGTACGGGTCTCAATATTTAATGACATTTAACTTGCCAGCGGGTTGTCCTAGGGTGACTAATGATACGTCTTCGCCTTCTTGGCTTAAGATTTGGTGTAAGATGATGTCGACTTTATTGCAAGATGGTGTAAGAGTTTACTTAGTTATTATGATTGTTAGTTTGGTTCCTCGTGATAAATACATTTTATGAATACGCACACAAAACTTGATATAAGTAGAAAATTGTTTCTTGACAAGAAATTTTAAGGTGACTACTTTTAGCATAGGCATGGTCCTTCCTGAATTATACATAGTTGATCAGGCCATGTATATTTGAGGACTAACGATGCTATGCTAATTTTTGTCAATATAGTGTTATGATTTTAGAATGGCTTACATGAATAATTAGAGAATTGGTGTAGATTGGCGGAAATTTCACAATACGTAGATTTGATAGATAATTTGGAATCGCTTAGTACAACGAAAGTTTAAGAGGAAGTACAATGAGATTATTAAAGGACATAGAGTCTACGATAGTTCCAACTTAAGTTTTATTAGGTAATAGGTCTCTCGTTAGATGTTGATGGATGTCGTAGCGCTAGAGTCTCCATGAGCTTTTCCTTTCTAGTACTTGTCCACACGTTTCTGCAACTTCACCATTGGGCAATTACTCTTGTGGTGTCTCAGACCTCTACACCCATAACAGATAACTTCAGCTTTCTTTCCTGACACTATGGACCTTTGTTTTTCTCTCTGGAATGGGATCCTACAATCTCTTGCTTTGTGACCCCTCTATTTGCAATTGCCACATTTTTTTGCATACTGGCCAATGTGGTGAAAATTGCACCTGTTACACCATGGTAGATTTCAAGCATAGTCTTCCTTGTTGCTTAGCCTACCAGTGTGTGCTCTAAACACCTTATGCTTTTTGTTTTGTTGTTGGCTAAAGCTTCCATTTTTGTCACCTTCCCACTTTTTTTGTTACTAGCATTCCCTGCTACTTTGTTTTCCCGCTGTTTGGCTTGGTTTATTGACTCATAGATAGCAATAGCCTCGATAGCATTAGCCACTCGCTTGGCTACAATCTGTTCAATTTCCTCAACGCTCATCCCTTGACTCGCAGTTGTCATTGTTCTTCAAATTAGAGTAATAAAATAATATTTGTTTAGTTATCTATTTCGTGTTCCGAAAGTGAAATGTTGCGAGATTGTACGTTAAAGTTGTGTAAGAGTTTTTGGACCATCACGTTATGTTCATATAAATAAGCCTTATATAAATAATTTATAGAGTATGTATGAAAGAATGTAAAGACATCTTTGTATATATAAGCAAGACCCTTATAGTAATATACGTACTATAATATAAATACGTGTATGAATCATGTAAGCATCTAGTATGACCAACTATTGCAACAAATAGTGTGTGTATGTCCCGTTAAAACCCTTTTGTAGGATGCAATGTTTGTAAAACGGTTATAGTCTAGGTAAAATGCAACCTAGTTCTCCCGAACGGGGCTGTCACATCCGAATAGATCTATTTCATAACATTCGCGCTTACCTTCCGAGTAATTTACAGTTTAATCCGCTTAAGCTAATCTGTAATCATTTGGGTAAAAGTAAAGTAATGTCCTTGTTTTCAAAAATAAGTGAAACAAGCAATGTATTTCGTTCCAAAATAAGTAATTAAGTATGTAGACCAGTTTGTAAAACGAATTGTAAATGCACATGTAGTAAATTCAACTAATCATGTAAATGGATTTGGTAACAAGCATGTTATCATCCCAAAAGTTGTAAAGTATATGTAAAACAAGTAAAACGTGGGGTATAAACTCACCTCGAGTGAATGAATAACAACGTATATCACAGAATAGAAAATGCGCCACTAAAACTTCCGAATGCAACCTAATTCGTTATAGGTCGTATGAGTACTAAGCACTTTGATTAACTAATACCATATATAATTATATATAGCTACATCACCATCTAGTTGCGTTTGTGAAATAACATTTGAATCACATTTGATAATTAATAATCGTGTAATTGTACTCGTATAATCGAATAAATAGTTCAATCGCCCTTGTAGAATAATATTTATAAAGTTTAAGACATGTATAAATATTATGTAAGTGATTCTAAAATGTTTTACAAAAATTTATATTAAAAATGAACCAACACTATTCACGTTAGAAAATAGTGCACAAGTATAAAATAGTGCGTATCTTTCTCGTTTTAAGCCCGTTTGGTATGTTTCTTACGTCCACGCTTTCGTATTAAGACGATGTATCAAAATATTACATTTTAATATTTTGAGTCCCCTGGTGAACAGTGGTTTTTAGTGTTCATGGAATTTTATAAATTTAGTTATCGTAAACGTCGTATTTTATTCGTTTTAACTCTGATTTTAGTGATTATTTCGAGCACGTCTTCGTAATTAAAAGTTCTATCAAATTAATGATGTTTTCAAAATATATATATCTGATGTGAACAGTAACTTTTATAAAAGTATTTATTATCGTAAACTTGCGTAATTCATAACTCCTTTGTTATTGATCATAAAATTATGATTCTTAATGTTTTGGAATCCTAAAAAATATGTACTATCTGAGAAAAATAACCATTTGTATATATCAGAAGTAAAACTTAAAAAGTTTTTATAAACTTTATTATCGCGTAACTTGTAAATTACGTATCTCCTTCGTTGTAAATCGGTTTTTTTGAGTTTCTTACATTTTTGGAATCTTCATGAGATGTAGTAATTTATGAAAATATAAAATAAATGCTTTATTTTTCGAATTTCAACAGCCCCTTTTGATTTTTTTGCTAAAAATATATTTAAACTAGTTTTTGTAACTTTTTAGTTTAGTACATTTGTTACAAGTCCATTACAACACTTAATATCACATGTCACGTACTTAAAGTCCTTAGTCCATCATTTGTCCAAATATTGTCCAAGAATCACAAGATCCATAAGTCTACATACTTATTTGTTCATAAACTTTAATAAGTACACTTTTTAGGTAACTTGTTTATATACACTTTTCATACATAAACCACACTTGTACATTACTTATACTTCCATTCCCACATGATATTAACATCCATATAACATATGTAAAAGTATATTATACCATGATCATAAGTAAAAATCCATTTTACATGTAAATAAGTTTCCTAGATGGTGATTAACTATATAACCATTATATACACATAAAATCATGAATGTAAAGAGATTAAGGTTTTTAGATAACCTTAATATGATGTAAGATGATAAACAATATGATCTAAACCCTTGTTTAGCAAACAAACCCTAGCTTCCAAGACCTTGAAAACCCTAATTTCAATGGAAACCCTAATCTTGATCCTTGCTTGTTTAACCCCTTTTAAACTCTAAACTAAACCTTCAAACCTTCTTGGTATATCTTAGATATGTTGTTAGAACACTTGTGTATGTTGTAAATAAAATTTGTATGGATTGTTTAGGGGTTTAAATTGTTGGTCGTGGCTAGGGAGAGAAAGAACAAGAGAGATTGTGAGTTTTTGCTTAAGTAAATGAAGTGTATGAAGTTACTTGCATAGTGTGGTTTTTATAGCATGAACTAACTAACCAAGGTCAACTTAACTTAACCATGGTTTGAGGTTTGAATGACTAGGGTGTAAGAAATGTATGGGTTTTGTGTAAGAATGTATGGAAGTGTGTAAGAATGGCATGGTGTGTAAGAGAGTTTGCTTGTAATTGTTTATAACCTGTGTTAGATTGAAAAATAAATATCTTCTTTGTGTTTTTAACTCTATATCCGGCCATGAATGTATATAGATAAGGAATTTGTTAACTTTTTAAGTATTGGGTATAATTGTGGGTATTTGGTTGAGTATAGATAGGTATTGGTGCTTCCGGGTATGCCTAAATGCATTAAATTGCGAAACGTAACCACTTTACGTAACCAATAAAAATAAAATATGCAAAGTTAATAATTATACTCTAAATAATTATCTAACACTTGCTTGATGTAAACATTTAATTGTTTGATGCCCGTTTACATTGAACGATAATTTTTAGCTTACGCGATTTAACTTAACGATTTCAATTTAAAAGCAAACGCGTACAATACTAAAAATAAATAGTGAATTTATCGACGACGTACAATGACCTGAAAATACGGATTGTTACAGTCTCCTCCTGTTAAAAGAATTTCGTCCTGAAATTTACTTTGAGTTGCCTTCCGGAATGGTGTTAATGAAGAGGCGTGGGTAAAAAAAATTATATGAACAGTGACCCCAATAGCAGCTTATCATCCAAAAGCTTTCCACATAAGCATAGGTAATGAAACAGTGAACAATGAACACAAAAGCTTAAATAAACTTTTGAGAAAGCTTATTTAAGAAACACGGGAATATAATTTAGCTTATTTGAGCTTATTTAAATGATTTGAAAGCAATAGTAATCAAAAACAGAATTGAAAAGGAAGTATTAAAAGGAAAATTGCATTTCATTAAATCTTAAAGGTTACAATGCTTTTAAAAAGTAAAATATATAAATTTAAAGACTGGAAAACATAAATAAGCTGAAAGATAAGCTACACTACTCCTCGGTATCTCACTTATACTACTCCTACTCCTAGATACTTTCAGCTGTGTGATCCTTCAGCTATTTATAGTGATGTGGAGATGATTCTAGATCCAGAGACGCTCCTTAATCCTCTAATCTCAACCCTCCACTCATAACTGCCTTCAATCCTCAATCTTTTAGCCGTTGGATCTCGTGACATGTTTTTTAGCCAATGAGATTGCTGGGGATTGCCAGCATAGCTCCCTAGTGTGTCAGAGGCTTCTAGAATGGTTAATTTCACTTAAGGTGGGTTAATTGAGTGTACGAGTGTGCAGGGTAATTTTGGAGGACGAAGGTGAACAGTAAAACTAATTTACGCGACTTTTTTCTTTATCTTCGTTTGACTGAGTTGTTTAAAAGGAGTTGACTTGGGTTAGTTTTATAAAAAAAGGAATTGGGCTGTGGTATTGTTTTGGGCTTGGGTAAACGTTCAAAAGTTTGGTTAACAATAAAACTTAACGACCGTTAGTCCTCAATTAACAAAGGACTAACGGTGTTAATCATTTAGGGACTTTTTGTGAATTTGATTTAACAATAAGGGTTGTTTTGGTGTTTTAAGGGTTTTGTCCTTTTGTGAGTTGACCATTGTTGACTAGGGTTGACTTTTGTTAACCATAGCTTGATAATTCCCGGCTCTTGTGCACTCTTTCCTTCTCGTGTTCGGCTTTGTCTAATTTTTTCTTTGATTATGTCCATTTCTTTAATATCCGTACATGCACATACAAACACAAAACAAGCATATATTTGCCATTTTTATTATGATTTTGGTCTTTTGGGTTCGTTTTACAAGGTAAAAGGTATTTGTAAAATAGCACATACCAAATTACCCCATACTAAGGTATTGCCGTGTTCTCACGTAATGCTATAAGTAAGCACTTAGAAAACTAAGAATCTCGATCCCTCTCGACTAATTACCTCGAAAAGTAGCTAAGTGTTCATCGAGGTGAATTAAAGAATCGCAAGACTCTTACAGTCTCGGGTCAAATGACCAACCCTCTTGCAGTTTGCGCACTTTATAGTGCACTGGCCATAGTGATGAAACTTTCACTTGTTGCACAACGGTAGAGTTCCATCGCGCTCCTTCCTTTCACTAGACCCATCAGTTTAGTACTATAGCCACCCTTGCTTTTTGGGATGGTTGTTGTTGAGCTTTGGTTGTTTTTATCAGTTTCCTCTTATTCACAAGCTTTGACGTTCAGCAAGAGAGCCGATCCTTTTTGTCCACCAGTTCAAGTTGCAATTTCAATTGCATACTGCATTGTCTTAGGCTTAGATGCCATCACACTCCCATGAATCATGTGGACAAGACCACCCGAATACTTTCTCCGAACTTATCATACACTCGTGAAACATCCCTCCCGCACAACAAAGCCAATTCCTGAAAGCGTTGGGCATAACTCGTCAAGTCAGTACCCTTCACCTTTAGATCCTAAATCTCCATTTCTAGTTTCTTGATCTCATTTCGAGGACAGTATTTATCGGTCATTAATTCCCATGAAGTTGTATTCCCGAAGTCAAGACCTGTATGCGGCATCAATGACCAACTGACATAACATTAGTATTCCACATGATAAGCAACAGAATGAAGAGTTTCAATGCAACTGATGACTTGATTCTCAACTGCACAATTACTGATATGGAAAACAGACTCCATTCTTTCAAACCTTTTTTTTGGTTTTATATTATACAAAAAGAAATGGAAAATATTTTTGGATTTTTGGATTTTTATAATAATAAAAAGAAAATATTCACAAACGGGAATGAGAACTTCACAAGGAAGGGTCTTCAAGCACAAATAATCCAAACACAATGAAACGACAAAAGCTTACACTCCTTATAAATATATAAATATATAATAAGGATCAAAATCCACAAAATCAATAAAATCGGAAGTAGTATATGATATTCCCGGGTTGTTTATCCCCAGCGAGGAGTGAATTGGAAAGTCGAGAGTTGGATTGACATTTGATGATTGAATGGAAGAGATTTGGATTGGATTTTATTTCTACAATTAAAAAAATGCAAAAACAAGTAAAGGAAACCCTAAAACGAAAGCAACTTAAGCTAAAACCTAAAAACGGGAACGTAAAAACGCGACTTAAAAACCTAATTTATCAAATTTTAATCCTAAAGTGATTTTTTAACTTTTAATAAACCCTAAGTGACTAAAAAGTAAGAATAAAGAAGACTAGACCAAAAACGAAAGTGTTTAAAGCTAAAAACGCGAAGAAAACAAGAACGAGAATGAATCACGTTCTTTAAAAAAACGAAATTGTAAAATTTTAAACCTACGGATGCAAATTTATTTAGGTCCTAATTGATAAAAGAAAATTTTTAAAAAAAAAGAATTATATTTTTTTTGGTTTTTTAATAACTTAAAATGATTTAAAAACTGTTTTATGAAGGAAAAATGATTAAAAATAGTAAATTAACTTGGAAAATTTTGAAAAAATACAGAAAAGTACTTTAGACTATGGAGATTCAAAGAAAAATACAAACTGGAAAAGTAGCTTAAGCAATAAGCAGTTAAAAAGCAAAATAAGACGAATAAGCTTATACTTAAATATTACTATATTAATTAAATGATGCAAGGTATAAGTCGAAAAAGGCCCCAGGGCAATTGGTGTGAGTGTGGTGTGTTGAGTACGTAGGCTTGTTAAAGGGGAGGTCACAGGTTCGACCCCTGTGGCCTCCTCTTTTTGTAAATCATTTAAAAAAAAATTCTTTTAAAAACTTATAAAACTAGAAAAAAATAAGCAACTTTAAAAAAACTGACTTTTTTACAAAACTCAAAAATAAGCCCGAAATAAGCTGAGAATGATGACTGTTTTAATCTAACAAGCTAAAAAGCTTTTAAGCTAAACTTAATAAGCAAATAAGCTACCAATGGCTTGTAACAAAGCAAAATAAGCAAACAAGGGATTGAACCAAACCTAATAAGCAAATGTCACAGGAAATAAGGAAGGAAAATAAGCTAATATGCTGAAGAGAAGCATAGCAGTACTAACTTGGAGTTAGTACTGCTAGACTTTGAAAAAGCTCAATACGCACTTAAAAAGTACAAATGAGCTAATACAGGCATAAACCTATAGCTAATAAGCATAACTAAACAAGACTTAAGCAAATCCAATAAGCATTAACCTCAGAAAAGCAAATAAGTACTATGGGGGAAGGACTACTTAAGACAGCCTAGGGGTCATTTTTGAGCTTATTTTTAAGCACATAAATAGACCCTTAGGGCAATAAGAGCTATATTCCTAAAAAGCATATTCAACTGGCTATCTAAAACAGCAATCATAAAAGATTTTGAAAATCAAACAAGCTATAAAAAGGGCTAAGGAAAAGTGCAGGTCACCAAGCATGGCTATTTTTTTGGTTTTCTTTGAAAAACAAGTGGGCTTTTGCAGCCTAAAAATAAGCAGGAAAATAATCTCCAAAATAAAGAAAAAGTTAAAGTAGATGGAGAAAACCCACAAATGAGCATAAGCTCAAAAATTTAAAAGCTAAAAACAAGTTTATTCTACTAAAATTTGAAGATGAAAAATGGACTTTTACTAGAAAACTTGGCTTGACAGGTTTTGACTAAAGCGAAAGTAAACTAAAAGGACTTTTACACCACTGCATTAAGAAACTAAGAGGACACATAAACAACACTTGAAAGTCTGGTGTGAAGGCTTAATCAAATAAGCTATATCAAAACTGATTTTGACCAACAGTTTTAAAGACAACTTAAGAAAAACCTTAAAAACAATTTTTAACTTTAAAACTTTTCCAAAAACTGATAAAAACTACTAAAACAAGCTTGATTAAGCTAACCAAATGACCCAAATGGTTTTTTAACCACTTTGACCCATTTTAACCCCTTGACCCAAACACCCCTTTAACTTTTGGTGTCCTATTTTTAAGCTGTTTTAAAGTGATTTAAGCTATGGTTCTTAAAGACAAATGACAAATAATTAATAATAAGCACTTTTAAACAAATTTTAACCAGAGAAAAGCACTTAAAATAAGCAAAGGTGAATAAGCAGTTTATGAGCAAAAAGAGACAGTTTAAAGCACAACTAAAATGACAATTAAGCAATAAAAAGACATAACCAAGCAATAATCATGATAAACAAGCAACAATAAGCAGAGATAAGCTATTAAGATAAGCAACAAGGAAATAAGCAGATTGAATAGTTAAGACAGAATTTAAGCTAACTATAGTAAAAGTAAATTGTACCTTTGTCCTAGCTCAACAAAGACAGAATAAGCTTATACAGCTTCCCTAAAGCCCTAACCTACCCAGCTTATTACAATAAGCACTACTATATACCCCATAAGCTCTTCCAATAGCAGCTTATCATCCAAAAGCGAGATCGCCACCTAATCAAGGCAATGAATCAGTGAACAGTGAACACAAAACATAAATTAGCTATAGTATAAGAGCTTATTAAAAAGAACACAGGAATAGGAATTGACTAATATAAATGTGATTGAAAGCAATAGTAATCAAAAACAGAATTGAAAAGGAAGTATTAAAAGGAAAATTGCATTTCATTAAATCTTAAAGGTTACGATGCTTTTAAAAAGTAAACTATATGAATTTAAAGACTGGAAAACGTAAATAAGCTGAAAGATAAGCTACACTACTCCTCGGTATCTCACTTATACTACTCCTACTCCTAGATACTTTCAGTTGTGTGATCCTTCAGCTATTTATAGTGATGTGGAGATGATTCTAGATCCAGAGACGCTCCTTAATCCTCTAATCTCAGCCCTCCACTCATAACTGCCTTCAATCCTTAATCTTTTAGCCGTTGGATCTCGTGACACGTTTTTCAGCCAATGAGATTGCTGGGGATTGCCAGCATGGCTCCCTAGTGTGTCAGAGGCTTCTAGAATGGTTAATTTCACTTAAGGTGGGTTAATTGAGTGTACGAGTGTGCAGGGTAATTTTGGAGGACGAAGGTGAACAGTAAAACCAATTTACGCGCCTTTTTTCTTTATCTTCGTTTGACTGAGTCGTTTAAAGGGAGTTGACTTGGGTTAGTTTTATAAAAAAAATGTAATTGGGTTGTGGTATTGTTTTGGGCTTGGGTAAACGTTTAAAAGTTTGGTTAATAATAAGACTTAACGACCGTTAGTCCTCAATTAACAAAGGACTAACGGTGTTAATCATTTAGGGACTTTTTGTGAATTTGATTTAACAATAAGGGTTGTTTTGGTGTTTTAAGGGTTTTGTCCTTTTGTGAGTTGACCATTGTTGACTAGGGTTGACTTTTGTTAACCATAGCTTGATATTTCCCGGCTCTTGTGCACTCTTTCCTTCTCGTGTTCGGCTTTGTCCGTTTTTTTCTTTGATTATGTCCATTTCTTTAATATCCGTACCTGCACATACAAACACAAAAACAAGCATATATTTGTCATTTTTATTATGTTTTTGGTCTTTTGGGTTCGTTTTACAAGGTAAAAGGTATGTATAAAATAGCACATACCAGTACACTCACGAGCAGTCCGTTCGGTCCTTCTATTGCCCGTTCCTGAATTATGACTATCATCGCCATTCAGGCTTCTGTCAGCGTCGCGTGCTGCCAACGCATCAGCAACGCCTTGGTCGATTAGTGCCTTAAGCTGGGCATTTGTGAGAGGTGTGGTGGTGGTGGTTGTTATGGCTGGTGATGCCCTTGTGGTTCTTTTCTTTGGTGCCATTATCTTCAAAATCAGAAGAGTAATAAGATTAGTCTAGTTCTAAAATTCGTGCTTCAAAGGTGAAATATTGCGAGATAATATGTTAAAGTTGTGTAAGTGTTTTTGGACCATCATGTGATTCGTAATGTCTTGAGAAATGTTCTAGTATTTATATAGCTAACTCCTTGTTGGAAACACAAAAAGTGTCGGTTACTTCCAAGTTGTAATAGGTCTTAGCTCGTAGATTGTGTCACGTTAAGTAAAGAAGTTAATCCGGCCCAAGGCCCATAGGAAGCCCATCATAGCCTATAGGTCGGCCATGATGTAACTATATAAGCCCTCTCTTAGCCTTGGAGAGGGGTGGGTTGTTTCATTTTCCATTTTCACACACATAATACAATTCATCCATTTCATCCATCACAACCCACATTTCTTTCTCTTGTTCTTGGTAGATCATTAGATTACATGTTTTTTCAATTGGTATCAAGAGCCATTGAGTGGTGTGTTTAGTTTTTTGTGTTTGATTTGTGTTCAAAAACCTTTACAAAGAGCAAAATAGTGATTCAAAATTTTTGGCTTAAAAACCTTAAAGTTTTCATTTTTATTGCTCCTATAAGGTTAGTAACACTAGTTGTACAAGATTTTTTTGCTAAAAACCATTCAAAAATATGTCTTTTTGAGTTTTGAAAATTTGAGTTTCGTAGTAGTTGGAACCGAACGAGCTCAACCGAACAAGATAGCCGAACAAGATAGCCGAACGAGATAACTCTTAGTTTGAACCGAACGAGCTAAATTCAAGCATAACCGAACGAGTGTTTTCATAGTCTGAACCGAACGAAGGTATTCTCAAGCATAACCGAACGAGTGGTTTCATACGTGAACCAAACGAGTTTAGATTTATTGAACCGAACGAGTTTAGACTTGGTTAACCGAGCGAGTTTAGACTACCTGAACCGAACGAGTGTTTTTTACTTGAACCGAACGAGTTTAGACTACCTGAACCGAACGAGTGTTTCTAACTTGAACCGAACGAGATAACTCAGTTTGAACCGAACAAGTAATTGTTAATTAGAACCGAACGAGCTTATCTATTGTTTATTTTCAAACTCAACAACTCAAATTACTCTAATTATAAATTATACGGTTAGTTATTTGACTTGTAAAATCCCGTGAAACAAACACTTGTTTTCCTGGTTTTGTCGAGAATTGTAAAATCCGGTAGCTTCATTTCAAAGACTCAACAAACACATAACAAAACACAATTTCTTTCCTACCCACCGATCGATCATTCGTAATCTTTTTGATCCACAATGCGACTCTTGCCGAAGTCACTTCTTTCAGGAGGAGACAACACAAAACCAATGCTTGAAAAAACACTTGTATGATTCTTGGAAGAGCCGAAATGGGAATGTATATGGTGAATAGACCTCATGGAACAATGATTCTTGCCTCTGTGAAAAAGGACAATCGTTTGGCCTTCAATCACTGATGATGGAGTATACAAGGCTTAAGGAATTATTGAACTGGACTCCTCTGAAATCCATTCAAGCTGCATTGTGACACAAAGCATAAACGTCATTCTCCAAGGCCCATTCAACTGAAATCTATGCTCTTGTGATAAGTCACATCGTGTTGCAAAAGATCTTGGGAGAGATTAAACTGTTAGTGCAAGAAGTCGTTATAACAAAAAAAAGAACGAGAATGTAGCTGTATAATGATTTCGATAAGTTCACTTACTAGAAAGGTGAGTCGTTACATGAGAATACTTGAGGTTCACTCTGCTTCTCAATGATATGATGAACATCTACAAGATGCCATAGAGCAATTTCAAGTCTAACACCAAGTTTTTAACACTCTCCTGATGATATGGAGCCCAAATTGTTATTGATGTAAAATTGGTCAAAGAAATTGCATACTACTCAAATGTTGATCATGCTTAATGCTTACCTTTGTAACAACACGAAAGACATGCAAATGAAGTTCGTTTGATGCATGAATGCAAACTTCGATCATCTTTCTTTAGTTGCATTTCTCCACAATTACCTCGTCAACTTATCAAATCTTCATCTACAACAATCTCCCGAAACTCTCAACTTCAACATCATGTGTCACCCTATCGACTTTACAGTTTGGTAACCACTCTTTCAGACTCAACATTTACAACAAGTCAATCAATACCTCTTTCAATCACTTATCCATCAAATGAATACCAATCCTCAGTTCACCACAACGTTTATTCTCCACAATCATCCATCCCACAATTGGAATATGCTCCTACAACTTACCAACATCAACAATCTGAATTTTCCCAACCAGACTCTGGTCTAATTATTCTAGTGTTTCAGAAAGGGGATGATCCGATTGATGCGATCAATCACATGATGTCATTCTTAACTGCTGTTGTCACATCCCGATATCCTACTACCAACAATCAGCTAAGGACTTCGTCAAACCCTCGTCAACAAGCTACCATCTATGATGGAAAAGTAACTATGCAACCTGTTCAGAGAAGACAAACTACTTATGCTGTAAAACCTAAAAATATCAGCAAGTGTAAAATTACCAAAATACCCCTAATGCAAGAAAATTCCATAAAAGCTTAAATAAAAATTCGCATAAAGGTTAGAAATTATGAAAATACAACTTATGGCAATTATGAAAATTTATGTAAGAATAAAATACTTTATGTTATACAAGAAAAATAATCAATAATTATTTTTCTATGATTATGCCGAAAATAATTATATTTATGTATTTATATAATACAAAATTAATAAAATAAAATATGGATAAATAGAAAATAAATTAGGAAAAGATAAAATCAAATTTTTAGTCTTTGAAAGCCCATGGGACTCGGCCAAGATATCTATTATATTTCTTTATTTCATTTTCATTTGCTAAATCACTAAAAACAATAAAACCGAAAACCCTAAAAATAAAAAGGGGGCACATAAGATTTTTCCAAGGGCTTGCACGAATTTTCTTGGGTGATTTGAATGTCAAGGAGTGTGGGAAAAATAGTCGGAAGTTTGTGGAGTGCTTGGTCCGATTTTGGTTATTGTTTTGGGTTCGAAAAGCTCTACCGAGTTCATAAATTCATAAAATCACTAAGGATCATCAAAGGTAATTTTTTAACTCATTTTTCATCATATTAATTCGTTCTACACATAAGAAAAATTAGCATGCATGTTATTTTGATTTTATAAATTGAAACATATTCGAAACCCTAATTTTGGATTAAATATGAAATCGGCATATAAAATATTTGTAAAATTTATTTTATATTTTTCTAAGGTTTTTCATATCACATATAACTCATAAAAATTGTTGGAAAAATTTATAAGTGATTCGAATAATTATTGGGGATTTAAGTGTGTTTGCCGAATTCGAAAATAAGGGAAAAAGGAAAGAAAAAAATTAAAATGAATTAGGGTTAGGGTTTTTCTATTTTTTCCAGGTGTAATTAATGCCAATGATTGAATAATAATTGTGTTTGTGATTGGGAAAAATTAAACTAGGGTTTTGTGGATTTAATTGTTAGCCGATTGTGATATAAAAAGTATAAGGACTTGTTTTGTAATTTCTGAAACTATGGGGTCTGTTTTAGACATGTTATTATATTTATTATATTCTGTATAAAATAAGTTGGGGGGTATAAAATGTCATTTTGATATTATTTTGGATTTAAAATGGTTAATTACATATATTAAGTAATTAGAAAGTAATTAATTAAAATAGAGGGACTAAAATTGTAAATTCTGAAAAGTGGAAGGTTTGGTTAGTATTTAATGTATAAAGTATGATTTTGTCATATTTGAATCTATAAGGGCTTGTTTTGTAATTATGGATAATTAAAGATAATGTTTAATTAATTAATAAACCAAAAGGACTAAATATGTAAATTATGTAAAATTAAGGGTTTGACTTGTAAATACAGAAAATGGAAGGTATAATCTGAATAAAATGTGAAACTTTGATATTTACCCTTTTAACCTTGAAAATTGTTGATTTTGCATATTAAACCCTAAAATATGGAAAGTTGTCATATTTAACCCTAAACTTGTAAGGTTGGCATATTAAGTCCTTAAGCTATTCAAAATGCTCAATAGAATCTCAAATGATGAATATTACTAAATATGGAAAGTTACTAAAAATGGAAAGTTACTAAAAATGGAAAGTTTCTAAATATGGAAAGTTACTAAAAATGGAAAGTTACTAAAAATGGAAAGTTACTAAAAATGGAAAGTTTCTAAAAATAGAAAGTATAACTTAAATGAATGGTTTGTAATTCGAATTCATCATTTCTTTAGGTTCGGTCAAGAGGGAGTGATTGTGATATTCCTGTGGTGTTTTCTTTGGTTATTGCTTTGCTTCGGAATAAGGTACAGATATTCTGACCTTATCGTTAAGGTTTCTCATGACATATTCCTCTCTATCTTTGATTTCTTATCACCTACTCGACTTTACTATTACTACGATTAAGTAGTACTTTCGTTTGTTTCGTTATTCGTACAGATATTCTGACCTTATCGTTAAGGTTTCTCATGACATATTCCTCTCTATCTTTGATTACTTATGTGATTTGCTACATTTGCTCTGAGCCTTTTATCTTGGCTTTCTTATATGATCTGTTATTATGTTCCATTTGAACCCTGCTATGCTACCTTTGATATTTGAACCTTTGATATTTGAACCTTTGACATTAAACCTTTGCTATGATCCCTTTGATATTTGAACATTTGATATCGAACCTTTGATATGATTTCCTTTGATATGACTTTGCTTTGAACCCTTCAGTTTGAGAACCAAGCCTACTATTTGTTTCCTAGCCATGAAGGTAACATGGACACGTGTCATTGATGCACCTTTGCTATGACTCATAGTGTGAGTGAGTGATTTCTCGCACCGTACCCCATTTTGTTATTATATGCGCACTTATGAGCACTATGAAGATTATTATTTGTTTAAGGGGCGTATGGATGCATCCTAGATTTGTTTTGTATTCGATGGATTATGACATTATGATATTTGGATATTTGGTGACTGATGTTTGGGTGCATTCCACGTCTTTCACATTTGGAGCTAGCTACTCCATGGTTACTATGATATGATTTGTTTGGGCTTGGTAATTGGACTTGATTTGATCTCTGATTTCATTTTACCTTACACTATGATTTGATCTTCTGATTTGTCTTACCTTATATTTGTATTCCTTTGATCATGTCTTGTGATATCCTTTGCACCTTATATCGTATCCTTTGATTTCCCGTTATCTTTTGCGTTCGATTATATATATCTGTTCACTGGGCTTTGTAAGCTCAGCCGCACTTTCTTTTCCTGCGGCAGGTATCTAAGCTAGGAGCTGGGGTTGCTTTCGGGATGTGAGTGCTGAGTGTGGACTTACCCTAGAGATCTTAGTTTTGATATATGATTTGTTGCTTTTCGAGACATTCGTTATTTCGGTTATTTCGTTTGGATATGTCTGTCCTTTAAGAACTTATGTACCTTAAGTCATGTTGACTTATTTTCCTTTGGTATTTATTTAAGACTTCCGCTGTTTATGCTTGTGTTATGATTATGTATGCCTTTGATGTCACACCATATTTGTAATACTTCTACCCTTTAGGGTCGGGGCGTTACAATTTATGGTATCAGAGCTGCCAGGTTAATCATGACGAGGTCTTATGACCTTAGAGCTTAGGCTATGACCTGTGAGGATTGGGTAGACATTAGGTTCCTTCTGCGTAACTCTCTTCCGTAACCTATCTTGTTTTCGTTTGCTAATCGTTTTCTCGATCGTTCAGATGGTGACTACCCGTAGAAACTTAATATGACTCCTACACCATTAATTGAACGTGTAATCATTTCAACCCCAATGAAGAACCATATGCTTAAACGTCAAGCTAGGAAGAACAAGTGAGTTCGATTTAAACCTTGAAGGTTTAATCGAATATGGTGTATAGGAATTAACCGAAAACCAGTAGCAAGTAAAAGAGTGAACCGAAAATCCTTAAAACCCTAGAGAAGGTTTTATGAACTCGGCTAGAAAAAGAACAAGAAGGATAACCGAACTGTTTGGGGTTTAGGAGTAATGCGTGTCATGTATTATGAGTTAGATATCAAGGTATATATAACCCTTGAATCCTACTCATGATAAACTAGGAAACAAGTCCTATTCTAATCATAACTCTCCTTTTCCTTTTTCTATTTATCCAAACCAAACCTGGAAACCCTCAAGGAATATACTTATTCAATTTACAGCTTTTAAGACATAACATGTTTGTGTCTTAGTTCGGTTTTAGTCCTTGTGGTTTGCATTATGAAGTATTAAGCATATTCTCCGTGTATTAACGTGTGTGCCCCCAATAGGCTCACATATTCGTAATGTACTCGTGCTATTCGACTACCATAATCCAACAGTTCTCTGATCGCATGATCGAAGCAGATGAAAGTTTAAGCTCAAGTACATCATCTTATCCACACGTTGTTTAATGGGTAAAGAACCATGATAACTAGGCTTACTTGTAAAATACGCTTCAGTCAGCCCTGAACCATTATCTGCTGACAAACCAAAACTTGTTTGTTGGCTCCCAGACAAATTATTCAGAATCCCGTCATCTTGCTTGTATTCACTGTTTCTGTTCTTGTTTCTTGACGATCTCATAAGATTCTCAATAATAGCTTGAACCTGTTTTCTGTTTCTTACATGGTTTATAATCCCGGAATTCAAATCATTCAGAAGTCCACTAGGAGCAGCAACTTTTGCAAGTCTGTCAACCTTGGCAATCTCCATCTTTTTCTTGACCCCTAATTCATTTCCTTTTTTCCGTGCACGAGGCTTTGTCATCGATCACCACCACCCCACCATGAGAAGATGACAAAAAAGCATAAACGCTTCTTACACATCAGATCAATCATAAATTAATTAATAATGCATAACAATTAACGTTTACCTCATTCCGTCAGATGATGAGTCATGCAAATGTTAGAATAGTAATAGAGCTGTTGCTGATAACAGTTAATAGTGTGGAAAACCTGCGTCGATGAACCCTGACAGTGTGCCTCTTGTATTAACTTTAACAAGAATAGAGTGGAAATCCAATAATTTCATTGAACTAAATAAGACGGATTTGAATAAGAGTTCATACAGAAAGTGAAATTTAACCAAAAAACACATACTACAAAATCCAAACTCAACCATTCAAAAACATTAATTCAATCGTCTAAGAACACGAATTTAAACATACAAACTCCAATAATTATCCACAATTCGTTTTAAAACAATTGTCCAATAAGCTGTAAGCTTCATTTTTAGATCAAATGCTTGATCCCGTATAGTGGACGGAACATCAAATAAATGTTTGACGTTAATCCTCCCATACCCTACAATATTAATCAACTCAGAACGAATACACATTGCTGTTGCAAACTGTTCACGGTTGTTTGCCATTAAACTGCTCCAAGAAGCCATAAATTGAGGGTCACACGTGTAATCTGTGATCTTCTCTGATTCTATCAAGTCAACAACCCTTTCAATGAACTTGTTCTTCATTTTCGTCATCAAGTTTAGCAAAGCTTTCCTCAAGGAGGGCAGCAATTGTGGATATTTCCCACAATTATCAACTAATATTTTGAAGCAAACACTTTCAAGATAAGCCCACACTTTGTTTACAAAGTTAATAGGCAATTCAGCGATACTGTTGACTTTTATCTTTAGCAAGTACAAAAACACCGGTTGACCAACAGAACCAGGCAACCGGATGGAATTAGTTTCCTCCAAAATCCGAATCTCTTCAACCAGAAAATTTTCAGAAAACTTGACACTTGTTTGTAGTTCTTTTGAAAACTTATCCAGCATTTCCACCAACCGAGCATTGCAAGACACTTGTTTATTTTCCAAGTCCTGCTCATCAAACTCGCCTCTTACTAGAGATTTTTGAAGAGCTTCTTTTAAGGACACAACAACCCGAAAAAAAGCAGCCATTGCCTGAGAAATACTAGTTACATTATTATTTGGTAATTTGTCGTACTCCAGAACCAAATCATTGAGCTTCTCTTGGATCTTTTTGACAATTTTGGGCAAACATTTGGATATGATCACTGTCTGAATATGAACAAGCTTATCGGCTAAAACATCAATACCCACCAAGGATTTATCAATCTTGGACAACAAAGGGTGAGTTTCGAAAAGGTTGGCTTCTTGGATCCGTGCTTCATCATATGTTTCATCATTGATCCTGTTTCTAACACAAACATACCCAAGGCCAATGCCGACCTCATCTGTGGTAACTTTCTCAAGTAGCCCGTCTGGGGAACGGTCAGATTTGGTAACAACAGCGAGTGTCCTCTGTCCGGTGCCATCCACACGTTGTGACATTCCAATGGATTCGCAGGTTGAGAAATCAACAGTTGCGGAAAGAACATTCAGAATGATACTTTCTTGGGGCTTTATGTGCTCCATTATAATATCTTTGCCATTAAAAAAACCAAATAAGATAGATCATAAACATTAATAAATCATATAATCATAAATCACTACGCTATAACAAATCACATTAACCTACTCTTTATATTTATTTAAATTATTTTTTTCCATTTGTTTTAGTTACACTTTCGTATATGCATCAACTGATAAAGCTTGTCCGAATATGCTTACCATAACAATATATGAAAGGAAAATGATAAAACTAACCAATTTTACAAACATACTTCACCAAATACACAATTATCAAAAAACCCATCATACCCATGAAACTAGTCCTGTTACAATGTGCGGATTATTGAAAAATCGTAACGACTTTCTAGTTTTTCTAGAAAAACCGCAAGACTAGCAAGGTCTTGCTATTTTTTTTTTAAATCGCAAGGTTGCTAGTTCTTAGAAAGCTAGCAAGGTTGACCTTCCTAGTTAACACCAACAACAAAAACAACGATACTCAATCCCACATAGAGAAGGTAGAATATAGACAGATCAAACCCGTACCCTTGGGTGAACCCAAAGATAAAGATACCGCTTTTGATAGACCTCCGGCTAAGACAGAGGAAGAGCACAACAAAAAAGATAAAGGAAGAGAAATACAAGGACATATGAAAAATAAAGATAAGAAGAGCAAAAGACACATGGCATGAGCAGCAATGCAAGGATATAACATAAAACAGTAAAAAAAAAAATACAAGATGGCAAAACATAAACGAAAAACAGTAAACACAAAGGCATATAGAAGCATGAAAGCAAAAGAAGCAATACCTTGCTAGTTAACCTTGTGACTTTTTTAGAAAAACTAGCAAGACGTTGCTAGTTTCATGGGTATAAGGGGTTTTTTAAAAAATCGAATATTTGTTAAATAATGTTTGTAAAATTGGCTATTTTTGTCAATTTACTCCCATATATGAAACTATAATAAATTAATTGAAAATGAGAAAGATAGACTTTCTTGTTGACCAAATTAGTAGTCAAGAAGAAAGGTGTACCGGATCTCACCATGATTGATTTGCCGGGAATCACTCGTGTTCCTATCCGTGATCAACCAGAAAACATTTATGAACAAATTTCAGGTAATATTAGTACACCACAACAAATATACATATTATTCTTAACTCAGTAACACCGCCAAGGAAAGCAAATGTTCAGTCACAAACAGGGGCGACTCAACCTCCTCGGAGGCCTAAAGCGAAGCCCTAAGACGAGGCCTTTTTATCAAAGTTATCTGTCGAAAAATCGTTTATATTAAATTTATTTTTTCAAGTTTTTATGTAAAATCTTTAATTAGTTTCTCGAAATCAATATAGCACAATATTTCATTTACAGTTGATAATTAAGCCAATAAACCTAATCTTTTGACACTTTAGATCGTTGATAACTTTTAATTAGCTTTAGATTTGAAATATTTTTTTCTGCTAAAGAAATTGTTACTAAAATGATTAACATTATTATATACGCTATATAAGTATTACGGAAATATTTTAAATTTATAATTTGTTTAAGTATATCAATCGATGTATCAATTTTCCACATGTATAACCTCTCTAAAAACTATTAGTGATCCATAACGTTAATGCCTAAACAATTGTTATATATGGCTTAAAGACCTTTTAAGGTTCAAACAACTACCTTTTTAGCTTGTTATTATCTAGGGATTTTAATTTTTCAATATCAAATAGTAAACTGAAGGTATCTTAATCTAAATTGATCATATTTAGTTTATAGTGATATAGCTTCATCTGCAATGTATAAGAAATAATTGGTTTTAAAATTCTCTTCGTCGGTTTTTATAGTTTCATTATCAACGTCATCATCATATTTTCTGTTTCTAGAAATAACTCGTTTTTCTTTCAAATTTACGTTCCACATTCGTTTTTCTTTAGCAATTTCTTTAGCGAAAACTAAAACATCCTAAAAAGCAACTTGTGATTGAAGAATGATACATGAGTAGATAAGAGAAAGCTATAGAGTGAAAATAAAATATGTTTGTGTGTGTGAAAACAAACCTTGATTCATCAATGTAAATGATTATTATCACACGACTTAATTTAATATTTGCTCATTTTTCATGCAAAATATGAGCCTTTCATATATACTCAGTATATCCGCGCTTAAACTTCTACAACTCGTAAGCTAAAAAATAGAAACTAGAAAAAAAAGCCCAAGACTTTGATTATTTCACATTTGTCAGCTAATTGGGGCCTTGATTAATTAGATTTTTAAAGATGGCGGCAGAAAAACATGTGACTAACTTTGTATATATATAAAGTCATAGAAAATCTGAAGCCTTAAAAAATTGGGGGCCTAAAGCCCTAGCTTTACTTGTTTTACCCTTGAGCCACCACTATGTATGAAACACCTCATAAAACGCCTTCAATAATGTAATCTTAATCAGGCTTTAGAGAGTGCAGTAAATTTGAATAAGGCGTCTAAATAAGTAGGTGTTCGGTTTATTTCTGTATAGATGTGTACTAAATTAGACAACTTGACTCAAACGCACATGACAACACCGTAGGAATAAAACCAATAAGACAATATAATATACCACATAAATAAGAACATGTAGAAAGAAAGTAAGTGCAAATGATAGTAAACACATAATGAAAATTAAACAGACTCCAACTCTAGACGATTAAGAAGAATCCATAGATGTATGGTAATAGCATTAACTGAATCAACACAATAATTCACTTCAAAACACCAACTAAATGTAAAGAGCTCAAGTTATTAATCACATTATAGCATTTTGAGTGAAGAAATATAACTTTGCTTACCGGATGATGGATGATCATCAACGGCGGCCTAAAACCTAGAAAGGTATATCCACAAATATACTTGTGATTTTTAACTTAAATAAATAAAATGAGAAGAAATGATATCATATACAAATTCAAAATTCAAAATTTAAATTTAAATATAGTATCTCTATAAGAATATACTTGTGATTTCTTTATTGGGTAAATGCCATTTATTACCAACTTATTTTCTCATTTGTACCGTAATGACCAACTTACTTTTTTTTTGTACTTTCTACACCAACGTACATTCACATTCTGTTCCGATATCACCAATAACGTAATTTCTTACCGACACGCTGGCATATTTATTCCACGTTGACATATTTATTTATTTTTTAGACTATATAATTATAGCATATAATGCCAGGTGTGATAAAAGTCAACATGTTAAAAAGAAAAATAACAATTCACAAATTGAATCTACCCATTCATTTTACAACCGCACATTATCAACTTTTTTTATCTTCTTTCTACTAAACATTTACTTTTCCAACAATAAAAAATAAATCACTCACTGAAAAGTTATGGGTCAAAGATGAAGATCGGATATATAATTGTGTTGATGTTTGCAGATTCTCGAGGTAAGTTTTCCAAAGGTATATTATTTAGAATTAAATTTTGATGGATTTTTATTACTTTGTAAATATATACAGTGAAGAAATGAAGAAACATAGATGGATGATGACTTGAAGACGATCATTTCTTGATTTTTCCAGATTTTTGAGGTAGTTAATTTCGTTATTACTTTTGATATATCTTCTCTATACTAACTCAACCTTTTTCTTTGGCTACAGCCATCACCGGCTCGAGCGAGCGGTGTTGAAAATCTACATGTGGGTTTTCATGCGGGTGAGAATGTTTTTGCATGTATAGCTTTTGCGAATTCGTGATTTTTGTTTTAGGTATTTGTGGGTAAAGAACTGTTACGAGTTTACACCATATATTTTTTTGTTGTAGTTCATTTAGGGCTCGATTCGTTTTATTCTTCTGTTGTGGTTAATATAGGGCTCTATGTCACATGGGTTATGAATTAATTTTTTATGTCCCCGGATTTGATGGGATTTGGGAGAAAAAAAGGGTTGAAAACAAAAGAGGTTGAAGATGAGGGTAATTTTGTCATTTTAGATTTGGATAATAAAATAAATAAACGACGTGGAAATCTAGCCGGTTATATGGGTAACATTATCACAAAACAAACAAGTACGTTGGTGTAGAGAGTACAAAAAAAAGTAACTTGGTCATTACGGTACAAATGAGAAAGTAGGTTGGTAATAAATGGCCTTTACCCTTCTTTATTTCAGCAACTATCGTTAATTAAGAGGGTAGGGTATGGTGGCTTAAGCCACAAAACAAAACGGGCCTCACAGGCTGCCACATCAGCTTTTCACTCCCACTCAAAAATACCCCTTCACTCATAACACACCATCACCTCTTCACTTGGGTCCCACCACTCACACACAAACACATACATTCTAAAATATAATAATAATAAAAAAGTTTTTTTTTTTACTTTATCTCGCCACTGCAGTGGCGAGTTACCAAAAATATTAGAAGTGGCAAGGGGGTATGGTGTGGTGAAGAGCAAGTAAAGAGGAGAGAGGTAGAAAGTAACGAGCCTAAATGCCACCATACCCTACCCTCTAAGCTAAGTTGTTGGAATTTTAAATTGTGCTATAATTCTCATTTGTACATTAAATAAAAACTCCATCCGTCTAAAATTAATATTGCATTTTCTTTTTTAAAATGTCACAATTTAATTGTCCACTATCAAAAATAAATTATGGTTTGATTGAACTTGAGTTTATCATATTACAGTTGCTTGAAATTACCCTTTTATACAATAGTGAAGCAAACGACCACTTTTATGGTTAAAATGCAGCGTTTTTGCCATGCAAAAACGACGTTGTGTAGACCGTTTTTGAGTTGGTTTGAGCCAAACGACGCCGTTTAAGGTTTAAACGCTGCCGTTTAAGGATGTCATATTTTCTTTAAATGTTCGTTTAAGTAGAATGAAGTTGTTTAAGTTTTTATTTTTTCTTTTTCTTAAAATTGGTTATAAGGGTTTTTTCTGTAAGGAAACATGTACACTTTTATTAAAATAAAATCATATTATAATTAATAAATAATTAACAGAAATTAAATAACAAAAAATAAAACAGACAGAATGGGATAGAAGTAGAAGACAGAAACTATGAACAATAAATAAAGAAAATAGTAAAATAGTAAAAGGACTTACTAGATCACCATCAAGGAAACACTCTTCGAGACACGTGTTTGACACACTTAGCACTAAAGAGCTGAGGCACGTGTTTGACAAGCTTCCCTTAAAACATATTCGCCATCTATTTCTCAGTGTAAAAACAACCGAAACAATAAGTTGTACTGCCGGACTTAACAAACTACCTAGATGGAGTAAGTATAAATAGCAATATTTTGCACCACCATCAGCAAATATGATGAAGTAATCACTATTCGCTACCTTAGTAGGTATCAATTCCAAATCACATAAAACCATGTGAATCATATCAAGGGTTCGGTTATTTTCTGTTTAACCGAGAGAAAAGACAATATTGTCAATTTGGCTTCAACACAAGTTTTAATTGTGTAGTCCGTGTCAATACAAAAGTGGGTATCCAATTTAGTTTAATTAGACAACGTATTGAGTTAAAATTTAAAACGTGTCCGAGTCAGCCATGCCATACATTTAAAGAATCAAATAAGCTGATTTCAACTCATTTTGCTAAAATGACCATTAGAAAATACATTCAGGTTAAACATTTTTAAAGGCGTAACCCGTACGAACTCAAATTATGTTATTCGTTAACTTAATTTTTATTTTATTCAAACACAAGATGAAAGCCAAAATTCATTAAGCAACCATCCGGATAGAAGATTCCTATGAATCTCTGGCACATACAATGCGTTGGTTAACTTAGACTCTTTACCAGATGTGAATCACATCTCCTCTCCATTCTCAACTGCATTGAAAGAGTTAATCAAACTCTTATCACCATATACATGACATCATACCGAAGTACAAATCCACCATTATCTAAGGTCAGATTCCTTTATGGCCTCAGTTTTCATGTCATTCAGACCATATACCGCATAGTTATGACATATAAGGTTTCTGAATACTTCAAAGCATCTACCGTACACGTAACTCGAGTATCAGTCTCCCTTTTAACAAGTTCGGGAGCAGATCCTTTCATGTCACTCGTGACATTCCAAATATTATGAGTCCATGATTAGTTTAATACTAATTTGGTACTATTAACAACGGCTTAATCACATAGTTGTTTCTTAACAAAAACGATTTTTAAGCAAATTTTGTTAAAACGCTAATGTTATTGTAAGATCCTTTATACAAAACTATTTAACAGGAAATTCTATATCTACTAAACAAATAAACAATATCACTTATTACATAATGTTTTTTTTTAAAAACACATATGTTATATGATGTTGTTAATTTCCATTAAAAGGATCTTAATAGATCCATTTCACATGATCTATTTCTACACTGAAACTCAACAAGGTTTCAGTAGATCCACTCTTCTAAAAAAACTGAACAATTTTTCAGTAGATCCATTCTTCCAAAGCAACTCAACAAGGTTTCTATAGATATACTTTTAAACTTAAAAAAATTTCAATAATTATATCTAGTTAATAATTAACCGACCCGGTTTAAAATAAACTAGACAAGTCAAACAAACACTTTGTCACACCCCGCAATTTTTGATATTTTAAATGACTATTTTACCCTTTGACTTTTTGGGTCCGACTTGACTTTTGACTTTTTGACCTTTTACGGTCACATAAAAACGATTACCGCGTAGCCGGTAAAATTTTTGAAACGTTTTTAAATAATAAATCATAATTTCGATTATTATCGCTCATTTGCAAATTTATTTTTCTAACTTATTTGACTTGAAAACGAGAAGATATATTTTATTCTCAAATTGATTTATCAAAAACGACCCGCCAAAATGAATTATTAATTATGGGGTATACTAGCGTTTGACATAAAACGACATTCCGGACAACTTTTTAGTTTTGCCCGAGACTTGAAACCAAGCAGAAAATGACTGAAATAGCCTCGCAAAATTTTGAACGCAACTCGTACCGACCCAAAAATAATTAAATTTATATTTAATTATCACTTTTTATTTAATAAAAATATTTAATAAATTATTTAATTTTTATTCAAAAGCGGTTATTTTAAAACACGAATGTTCAAATTAAAGTTTTAAATTTTACGGACAAAGGTTACCCGTGAGACCAAATGGTACCAAATAAATAATAATGATTTTTAAATAAGTCTTATAAAAACATTTATAAAATAATAGTCAAGTAAATACTCATTTTATCAGAAAAATTATTTGAAAAACAATGGCGCACGTTTCGCATTTTATTTCCTCCGTTAAGTACCTCAAACGAGTCCCGGACCATTTCTCTATAAAAATACACAAAACATTTATGTTTTAAGTCCCTGAAAGAAATATTTATAAAACCTACCCTAAACTACCTTAAACTTGCTACATTATTTTTAAACTTTTAATATATATATGTGTGTATACACTAGGGTTCCTCATTCTTTTTTTCTTACTAAACCTAAACATACACACATCTCCTCCCACCTCCACATTTCCGGCGCCCCCATCTTTTCCGGCAAGATTTCCGGCCACCCCAACTCCGGCCAACAGCCGACACACCACCTTCACCCTCTCCACACCACCTCTACCATCTTCACACCACAACGATCGCCACCATCTCCAACCCAACACCATCGTCCTCCTCCACCACCGCCGCCTCCTTCGTTCTGGGTACACACCGCCACCACCCCAACTACATCCGCCTCTCCACAAATCATCTCCACCACCACGCACGCGCGTGGTTTATTATAACCCACAAGGGGGTACGTCTGGTTTGTAGAATTTGCACCCGAGGGGTGCGTTTGGTTTTGAGCATACCAAGAAAAAGGGTGCGTTGGGTTGATATAAACAACACCCAAAGGGGTGCGTTTTGGTTTTGCACCGACCATGGTGCGTTTGGTTTTCAAGATGGCACCAAATGATGCGTTTGGTTCCTGTTTTAACAGCCCCAAAGGGGTGTTTGTTTCTGGGTATAAACAACAAATAGGGCGCGTTTGTTTGGCTGCGAAACAGCCGAGTAGAGTGCGTATGGTTGGCTGCGTGACAAGCACATAGGGTGTGTTTGGTTCATGGTTTAACAGCTTAGGGTGCATTTGGTCCTTCTTAAGAGCAAGTAGGGTGCGTTTGGTTCTGTGGGTTGTAGCTCAAAACGGGTGCGTTTGGGATCTGTCACCAGCAAAGGATGCGTTTGGTTTCGGAAACAACCCATCCGAGGTGTTGGTTTGGCTGTGTAAACAGCCAAGTGTGGTTTGGTTTGTTTTCGGCATAAAACACCGCCGAGAGGTCGAGGGTTCAAATCCCTCTTGGGGTCTTTTGATTGTTTTCCTTATACTTTATTTTCTTTTTTTGACTTATAGTTCATTTGAATGGCGTTGTCTAAGCTTATTTTTGGGTTTTCGTGTCATGATTGTCTGATGTTACTCGGCTGAAAAAGGCCACAAAAAGGAGTGTTATTTTTCTGTCATAACTAGTGTAAGAGGTGTTTGGTTTTGCTACACTTTGTTAATTATTTGATTTCGTTAGTTATATAATGAAACACGCGGATATATTGCAATATAGATTGATTAAAGTGGGAAAATATTGAGTTTTGTAAAACAAGGGAAACATTGTATAAACGAATAGGTCATGCCGAAATTTCTAAAAATCTTTATACTTAGTAAATTTTCATTAAAAGTTTATACTATTTTAGAAACTGGATAAAATGGACAAAGTTATATTGTTTTTAAGATTTTTAATATGTAGCTACACAATAACGCGACAACAAACGAAAACTAAACTTTTACAAACGATACAACTAGTTTACTTAAAACGTGTAACGAAATACTAAATTATAAAATATTATTTTATAATTCCCAACAATAACTTTTGTAAAACCTCTTAAAGCGTCGTTTAACTAATACGTAACTTTAAAACGTGTATTTACTTATACACAAAAACTTTTTATTAATTTAATTGGTGACTTTTGAAAACGCGTCGAATTATATGATTACCATTATTTTTAACCACGTTTCTTATATAATACTTGTAAAGTATTATATACTACGACTTTTCCTTTTGAATGTTTGTCTTTATTATATATTTCACCATATGAATTATATAATTGTTCATTTTAAACCAGTGAGATATAACCGTACAGTTAAACTGCAACTTCTTGGTCGAGCCGACTCGTTCTCCGTTTGTGCTATGCTTATTTGCATTTCTGCTAGTTGCTCTGCAACATCAAGGTGAGTTCATAGCCCCACGTTTTTACTGATTTACAAATGCTTTATACCATGGGGGTGAGAATACTATGCGACAGGATGTAACATGCCCTGTTGATTATTAGCTTAAGTGTCATGAGCTTAGCGCAATAGTAAATACTTTTTATGTGATGTTGTATCTGTTATAGTAGTCGCATACGTTTTGAAATCTTGTGGTCCACTCTTGTATTAACTTAAACCTATGAATTCACCAACATTATGTTGACGTTTTAAACATGTTTTCTCAGGTGCTTAGCTTTTATTACGTAATCCTAAGTTTGCTTAACAAACCGACGAACTACTTGCCCGAATTATCATGAACTTTAATTTCTCGACCGAGGACCGGTAGGGAGCGCGAGTGAATAAATAGATCTATTAGACTAATTATCCTATCACGCTTTGGTTCCACTAACGAAGAACAAACGATATATTGTCATGTCGATTGTGCACTAGGCGGTCCATAGGTTTGTGAACACCGTTTAATTCCGTCTTCTGTTCGTGCTGTGCTTGTTATTTGCATTTATGCTAGTTGCTCTGCAACATCAAGGTGAGTTCATAGCCCCCACGTTTTACTTGTTTTATATTTACCTTATTACCTTTGGGGTGAGAAACATGCTTGTTTACAAACTCGATTACTTCACTGAATTTCAAGCTCGTATACGTTGATTACAAACTTGTTACATGATTGATATCACACTCGCTTTTACTTATGGATTTAAGTACTTTAAGCTTTTATGAAAACGTTGATTACATTTACATTGGACACAAGTGTTTTCTGTTAGCATTTCCTGTTTATGTTTTGCCTAAGTTTGCTCACAAACCCACTACTGCCCGAATTATTATGAACTGTTAATTTCTTGACAGGAGGACCGGTTGAGGGAGCGCGAGTGAATAAATAGATCTATTGGGACTAATTATCCCTATCTGCTTTAGTTCCACTGTGAAGAACAAACAAATATATGTCATGTCGATGTGCGTTGTGGTGGTCTTTGGTTTGGGACACCAGTTAAGGGTAGGAATACTATGTGGCATGATATGATATGCCCTACTTTATTAGCATCGGTGTCATGAGCTTAGCGCAACAATAATTACTTGCATGTGAAGTTGTATTTGTTATAACGGTCACATGTGCTTTGTATGTGAAGTTATATCTCCTATAACTGTCACATACGCTTTGAAATCTTGTGGTCCACACTACTTTGGTTGAACATTTCCAATTACTAACCACTTTTCATAATACTCTGAGTGAAGCTGTATTCACTAAACGTTTTTGATCCTCGTAAATGTTTTACTTAAACCTATGAATTCACTCAACTTTATGTTGACCGTTTTTAGCATGTTTTTCTCAGGTGATTAGCTTTGGACTTCTTGACGTGCTATGTGGAGTTTACGTGCAATATGATACTCTCTTTCAAGACTTATCAAATTATCATACTCGTTGTCTTTTCAAAACATAAATTTCGCTTCCGCTATCTTTTAAAACTAAATTATGCTTCCGCTACATTTTACTTATGTTTCCGCAAATATTTAATTTCTTGTTAAATATTGTAAAATTTACCAGTTTTATTAAATGCAACGAGTTATAATTTTCAAAATGTCCATTAGTGGTCGTTCTCTTGTGCCTTGTGTTCGGATTATGATGACGTCACGCCCTCGGACACGTATTATGTCCAGGCCCCGTCTGGGAGTGTGACAGATTGGTATCAGAGCCAAGGTTATAGAGAACCAGGTAGATATCTAGGGAGAATATCTAGGTCTGGTCTATAACCAGTATGTGATCCTTACGTGCTTTTATGTGTGCCTTATACGCGCTTTTGCTATGGCGTATATGTGGTAAATATCATCTTGCTATTCGCAAGGCTATGTTAATAGGGTTACCACTGCCCTGCCGTTTAGTTGCGTGATATTTAGTTTGGGCCCTTGAGCTCTATTTTGTCTATGAGCTTACGTTTGTCTTTTGCGCTTACCTTTCACTGCGGTTCATCTTTTCTTTGTGGATTAAACGTTTGGCATTACGTATATTTCCCAACTTGTTTATGTAGAAGTTGACTAGGATATGAGTACTAAATCCTCTTCTAAGACATTGTGAGTGACACAATAGTCTTGTTTATTCTAATGGTCTTTAAAACTCTTCACGATTTTACATTATATCGTTTTGCATAACTTTGAAATTTGTCGTAGTCTGCCGACCCCACTAGTTATCCCACTATTCGACTTTGAACACCCGTCCTATACTGTTGAAACATCTAAGTTATCTTGTTACGTCTCAATTTCTCTTACTTCTCGTAACTCCTAGAAGCATGCCGATTAATTCGCCCACAACTGTAACCCATCACCTCATAACATCCACTTTTGGAAACAACACGACATTTAAAATTCCGACTAGTTTCATTTTCTTTCTTACATTCATTCGATTTCCGAAGTGAATACCGACGACGAAACAAGGAATGAGTTCCACGAGGATCGAGTGTATTATAACCCAATGAATTGCTAATGCTATTGAAGCTAATACTGTCTATGAGGAAAGAATTCACATGGCGCGCGACTAAATGGATTAGGTCGTACGTTAGGAAACCAAGGTAGTAAGGAATGCCAACAACAAAATAAATGACAAAAGGTCGTGAGAGCTTACATTGCTAAACCAAATTTCAAGGACGCATAAGTAGCAAAAATTTCCCTTCCACAGCAAACGAAAGTTGCACCATACTGGACCATGCATTGTGAAGTGCAATAACTACAAGAGTGTTGGCCATGTGAGTAGGAATTATAGGACACCCGTTTCGATATTCAACTTAGAGGCCATAGTGACAAATCAGAAATCTGAACCGTGCGAACCGTATTTAGGAGGTTAAAACTCGTTGGAGCTCTAACGCCGTCAAGGATAACGCTGATTTTTAAGGAGAGATTTTTCCCTATCTAGTGAAACCTAAGTAGACTTAATTGAAACATCTAAGAGTGTTGCACAATACTTCCTGTGAATTTCTTCGTGTATTTTTTTTTATTTTTGTATGGAATACCGTTAAATCCTTTGTTCAATTTGTGTCATGATGATTCTGTCAGTTACACTTCAATTCTCTAATAAATATATGTAAGCTACTCTTTGAGTCTGTTACTGTCTTACAACCCATCTCACTATATTTATGTAAACTGCCTTGTTGTTAGTTAACTAAGTGGATGGTATCCTATGAACTATTTTAGTGTCATCTTATAAACCTAGTTGTCGCGTTATGAACTATTTTACCACCAGTTTACAATCCGTTTGCTGATAGCTTCTTGTTTATTTTAACACCTTATAAACTATTTTGATATCATTCCATAAACTGTTTTGTCAACATTTTATAATTTTCCTACTATTACTTCATAACTTATTTGACTATAAATTAATAAACTAACTCGTTTTCATTTTATAACCTATTTTACGGTTAGTTATAAACTCTTTTGCTACCCTATTATAAATTATTTTGCAATTATCTTACAAACAAATTCCGTGTCACCTCACAAATTATTTCGTTGTCATTTATAAACTATTTCGCTGTCAATTTATGAAATATGTCGTCAACATCTTATTAACTACTTCGTGTCTTTTATAAACCAGTACGTTGCCACTTTATAAACTGTTGGGTTGTCAACTCGTAAACCATTGGTTACCATTACATTATAAGTCGTCACGTAACTTTCTCGTAAACTATTTTGTTATCGCCTCATAAAACATTTCCCGTTATCTTACAAAATATCTTGCGTCGTTATATAAACAACCCTGTTTTCATTACCACGAATTGTTTTGCTACCTTATAAACTATATCGTTTATACCGTATGAGATTTTTTTATATATAACATTAGTTTGACGAAATGAGCATTTTATCGTTATTTCCTAAATTATGCATAGCCTAATCACCTATGGATAATTCAGGAAGGACCATGTTATGCTGGGAGTAGTCACCATAATTTTTTTGTCAAATTACCCTTACGCTCCATCTCTATTTTCTTCTCTTCCTCTACATTGTTAACGAGATTATATTGTACTTGTATTTTATAAATATTTTGCGTGTGTATTCATGAGTCGTGTCAGTCACGTGTATTTGTATTTGTCGGCATCATAACTAAGCAGATTTTCTTCAACCTTGGTATATAGAAACACCATACCCTTAGCAGGGAGACCGAATCCTACTCTTTGTAGTTGCGATAAATATGGATTGTAAGAATTTAGAACGTACCAAACTTATCGCTCAAATTGGGTTATAACCAAGAGAACTAGGAGATTTCCTTCAATATACTTACCTTTTTGTGAGTTAGACTCACGTAAATTATGAGATTCTCGTATCGACAAAACTTTTGATGGACCTGAAGTTGAAGCAATAGGAGTGATGGATATGCATCGATAGTTACTAGTAAACAGAGTTGTTAATAGGATTGGTACGTTGGAGCGGGATAACTTGAGACTCGGAGGCACGTTATGTGTTGAGAGAAAGAGAGTTGACCGAATCCGGCGTAGTACGTCGTATACTTAAAAGGAATTGTAAGACCGAGTTCCTCACCCTGGAGAGCTCTGATATTGTTCGTCAAAAGGAATGATGGATCCTTTAGGATGTACACGGACAAGCCGAGAATTTAACAAGCTAACCGTTACCCGTTATCTAGTATAGACGATCTTTTCAATCAACTACGAGGATGTAACGTCTACTCAAAAATCAACCGAAGGACTAGCTACTACCAACTGAAAGTTTATGAGTATGAACTCGAACCCAATAATCACCGAAAATCCTTTAAAAAGATCTCGAAACACGATCGTGTCTTACCACTCAGCAGAATCTTAAGACCTCGCTTGAACTACCTTATCTCATTCTTAAGTTATTACTTTTCCCGTGAGCTCCTCCCATTTGTTGAACTTTATTCTGGGATACTGTTTCTCAAAATATCCCTACTCTTCGCATTCCATCACCGTTTGTTATAGTTAGTGTTGCTATGTATTCTTTTACTTTTGATTCGCGACTCCATATGTTTGTGCTATGATTTTTAAATGAATAAAATGAATGAATATTTTAATAAAGATTTTTAATGATTTCGGATATATAAATTGTTCTTGTTGAGAGGATGTGAGATTTGTGAGCTGCAACAAATATGGCGATGAGGTTAGGCTAGTATTATAGTGGTTTTGGTCAAATAGTTTTGGTGTAAACGAATTTTTGGATAGTTTGGAAAAATATGGCGGTGTTATGGTCGAGTTTATGGTCAAGTCCATGGTTGATTTCTAAAAATAGTTGTTGGCCCGAGTTTTAAATGAGAGTAAACGGACGTTTAAAAATATTTCAAAAGGTTTATTAAACGTCGAAAGTCTTTGAAAATATTCTTGGAGCTTCTTAATATCAAAACGAAGGTTTAGGAATTTTTCTAAATATGATAAGTCGTTGCCGTTGGTCATTTCTAAATAGCAATTTATATATATATATATATATATAGCAAGCTAAGTATTTTGGTTAGACGATAGGGTTTCACTAGTTCGTCTTTGGAAATATGGGAATGATTAAATTAGGAGATGCTGTTAACGTCCCAAAATAGTAACTTTTTCGTAAGAGCGTCGTAACATCTTCATAAACTTAACCAGTTAATAAAAACGCATTTTGTTGACTAAACTAAAGCACAAACATACATGGTTGTCTATTTCGATATTGAACGTTGTGTGCATCGTTTCTTTATTTCTATTATTTCTCGTTCTACGACGCATCTATTTATTAAGTCGCGATTAGAGCCGTTCGGCTATACTTTATTCTCCTCCTCTGCTTATGGGGTGTTGAGCCATGATTCATCCTCGTACTTTCTAAGTAAGTTGAATACTTATATTCATTAGCCTCGTCCGATATTAATCGTCGAACCTTATCGATATCAGAAACCAAGCTTTGCCTTTAACCATTTGCAACCCTTATACAGGCGTACCCACGCGCCTACACTTTCTCTTTGATATTTTCACCATTAAGGGACTTTCTTTATAACGCGTTTATATCAATCATAAAACTTGTAGTGATATTTTTTCTAATATACTCATTTTAATGGATTATATATCCTCGTCAAACCCAGCCAAAATGTATGTTTATTAAGAGGTGTCAAAACGTCGAATCTTGCTAAAATAGAGTTATTAACGTCATGTCTATAACTGGTTTATTAAACCCTAAATCTTTTCTTGGTCACACAATCGGTTAACAAAAATCGAATCCCGGGACGGGATTCCTTTTAAGGGGTAGGTAATGTCACAACCCGAAATTTTCAGAATTTTAAATTACTATTTTACCCTTTAACTGTTCGGTTCCGACTTGACTTTTTGACTTTTGACCTTTTACGGTCAAATAAAAACGATTACCGCGTAGCCGGAAATTTTTTGAAACGTATTTAAATAATAAATCATAATTACTATTATTATCGCTCATTTGCAAATTTATTTTTCTAACTTATTTGACTTGAAAACGAGAAGATGTATGTTATTCTTAAATTGACTTATCAAAAACGACCCGCTAAACCCTGTTTTCACAACTCGGTCTCTAAAGCAATTTTATGTAAAACGACATCCCGGACAACTTTTCAGTTTTACCCGAAATGCGAAATCAAGCAGAAAATGACTTAAATAGCCTCGTAAAGTTTTGAACACCGCACGCAACGCGTACCGACACAAGAGAATAATTAAATTTATATTTAATTATCACTTTTTATTAAATAAAAATATTTAATAAATTATTTACCATTTTATTTCAAAAACGTTCGTTAAAAACGTGAATATTAAAGTAAAGTTTTATTTTACGGTCAAAGGTTACCCGTGAGACCCCATGGTTACCAAATATATAATAAACATTTTAAAATAAATTCTATAAAACATTTATAAAATAAGTCATGTAAATACTCAATTTTATGGGAAAAACTATTTGGAAAATAATGGCGAAATTTTCGTGTTTTAAATCATCCGTTTATTAGCTCAAATTAGACCCGAACCGTTATTTTACGAATGTTACACTCTAAGTCCCAGTGAAAATACTTACACCATTAACCCTAAACTATATTACACTTGACACATTGTTTTAAAAAAAAAAACTTTTCTACTATATAAAACCAACCCTAATTAGGGTTTCATCATTTTTATAACATAACCATCACACACATACTTCATCTCCCTCCTTTCATTAAATTCGGCGCCGTCGCCGGAATCCGGCCACCCTCCGGCGAACACCACACCAGTCGGCCACCATCTCCCTCCTCACCATATCATCCTCGTCACCTTCAACACCACGACCACCGCACCATCGACGTCATCACCATCGTCGCCTCATCACTGCCACCCCCATCACGCCTCTGCCGCCACGTCAACACCATCAACATCATCACCTCCATCCATCATCTCTACGCCACCTTGTCACCTCACACCCGACACCAACCCAATCACCACCATCGCGTCCAACCCACAACCGACGCACCACCTGGGCTGCCACCGTCGCCACACCACCACTACCCTCACCAACCGTACGCCATCATCATCATCGTCCACACCTCTGACCGCCGCTGCTACGCCATCACCTTCACCCCCTTCACAGCCACCGAAACCACCACCACTCTACCCCATTTTACCCCAAGTTTGGATGGTTGTAATTGCTTATGCTTAATTTTAGTTTTATTTGCTTTTATTGATTTGGTTTTCTTTTTTTATCTTTGCTTTCACTAGTATACACACCTAAAGGTGTGTTTGTTTTTGCGTATAAACAGCCCGAAAAGGGTGTTTAGATTGGCGGTTAACAGCCCCTAAGAGGATGTTTAGTTGCTGCGTTTACAGCCCCAACGGGGCGTTTGGTTCGCTGTGTAATCACCCCAAAGGGGTGCGTTTGGGGCAGCAGCACCATTAGGGTGCGTATGGGTTATTAACCCTAATAAGGGTGTGTTTAGTTTTGCGTTTAATAACCATTAGGTTGCGTTTGGTTTTACTTATATTTGATGTATATGTAAATATGACTAGTTAATTAATTATGAAACGCGTAAGTATTTGCAACATTGATTGGTTAAATGAGAAAAACATTGAGTTTTGTAGAAATGGAAAACG
>BQNB010024439.1:2512-17754 GCA_026074375.1 Tanacetum coccineum | reverse complement strand
ATTTTACACACACACACACACACACACACACACACACACACACACACATATATATATATATATATATATATATATATATAATTAAGTTAAAATGGTGTAGGTGCTTAAAGTTGTTAAAGTGAGAAGCACTAGAAATTGAACAAATGTCACATATTATCAAAAGTTTTTTGTTCGTGTACGAGTTTTTGGTCCGTGTACGAGTTGTTGAAGGTTTTGGTTCATGTACGAGTAGTTGGTTCGTGGTTTTTCATATTATCAATTTCTTGTGTATCAGTTGTTTATCATAGTTTAACAATTGTTTGTTAACTTAGATGTAACTTGTAATAGTGTATCAATGAATTTGCAAATAAAATGTTTATTTCTATTAATAGTCTTTTTTGAAGCAAAACTATGTATCAGCTAGAAATTGTTACGTAACAACTTTTTAGTGGTTATATATCAATTTTTATGTATAAGATTTGATGTCATGTATCTACTATTAGTTAAATCACATGTCAATGAATAAATTCAATGGTTAAGATCACTTCTCATTTTAACAATTTTAAGCTACTACACTACAATAACCATCCTCTATATATATAAGATTAGTTGTTCAAGCATCCATCTTTTTTAACTAGATGCAACTCACACATGCACATAAGAGAGGATGCAAGAATTTAGGTTTCGTTACATTAATCTAGCGTCGGTAATCGTTTGATCATATGTACATTTAAGCTAATATTCCGTGTATTAAAACAACAACAATAATAACACCATCACGTTAGGGTTGGATATAGAGAAGGCGAGATATAGACGAACACACCCTTAGCCTGAGGATAAATGAACAATTTTCAAAAAGGAAACACTCAAAAAGGTATTTTGTGTCTTAAAAAAGAAAAATAAAACACAAATAAAAAAATAAAATTAAACTATAATACAAAGAGTAAATTGAAAAAATCTCGAGTTACTGTGAGAGGGAAAATGAAAGAAAAGAAATGAAGAGAAGAGAAAGGGAAAAGAAATAAAGGAAAGATAATGATGTATTTTGTGTTCTTGAGTTTTAAACTAACAAAAAGAAAGGGAAGAAATGAAACATACAAGTTTACGATAATGCCCTTCAAGCAAACCATCAACAACTAATCTGTATCAAAAATTTAACAATCCACTTGTGGGTCGTATAGTCCTATCTTCAAAATATTTTTTCTTTAAACCAAGAATTGGTAAAAAAAAGCCACTGGCACTATAATAACGCTACATCTAAAATTCTAAAACTGATAAACGAAACATTGGTTGTGAATATACTTGGCCCAATTCAAAACACAACAAAGCAATGTGAAGCCCTTTATAATTTTTGGGAAAAAAAGTAAAGAACATACAGTAGCCACCAACATCTGTTTATTTAAAAGAAAAGAACTAATCGAATAGAGCTTCTTTTAGAAGAAAAGAATTATTAATCCAATCGGTGTTTCGAAGTCTCAACCATATTATAAATAATATTGATTTTGAAAAATAAAAGTCAAGAGATTGAAGATGATCTATAGTTGAGAAGATGATGACAATTTAGTCAATACAGGCAGTTTCCTTCACAATCCGTCCAAATATGAAAGGAAAGATTTGGAGCAAAAAACACTCATATTTCATTTTCTTTTCTTTACCTTTCTTTTAACATTTTTTGGTCCCCCGTGATTTCATAAATTACATGTGATTTGTAAAGCTACATGTGATTTGATATTATAAACCAAATGTGAATACACCGCCTCTCTTTATCACTTCACAAAAATGGATCTGCTAAAGAAATCCAACGCAGGCAACAATTCACTTCATCAACCCTTGTTCTAATCCTGTTAATCATCATTCATTGAATAACGTTTGATTATTGTTGTGTGATCCTTGTTGTTGTTCTTTCCCGTTCGCTTTTATATTGTGATTGGGTTTAGGCTTTCGATCTTTGATTGATCCCTACTCCTGGTGTGATCATATAATTCCCATGGGGGCGGACATTTACATTGATTCTCACATTTAATTATCCTTTATTCGATTCGACGTGGTTTTAGGATTTGTTTTTGTGTTTTTTCGATTCGGTGCGTTCCAATTGATCTCCCTTCAATCCAAAAACCTTAACCTAATTCAATCCTAATTTGTGATGGGTAGTTATAGATCTAAGGAAGATGATGTGGCCAAGATTTCCACATCAATATATGTAACGAATTTTCCTGAATCGTTCTCAGCTAAGGATTTGTTCAACTCATGTAAGGTGTATGGCCACGTCGTGGATTCTTTTATCCCATCCAAGAGATCGAAAGCAGGGAAGAGATTTGGATTTGTTCGATTTATTAATGTGTTTAGTGAGGAAAAACTGGTGAACAACCTATGCACGATTTGGGTAGGTCGGCTCAAGTTTCACGCTAATATTGCTAGGTTCCAGAGAGCACCTATGAGCGCTAAAAAAATCAGCCTAATATTGTCGCTGAGAGGCAATATAAGTAGAAGCTAATATTTCCCAAAAAGAAGTAGGGATTAAAGCTGCTTGAAAAATCATATGTACATATGGTTAAAGGTAATCCTCATTCTGGGTCTATGGGAAGTGATCCCAAACCAGCAATTGCTTTGGATGACGATTGTCTGCTTACCAAAGATCTTCGTAATTCCTTACTGGGTAGAGTAAAAGAATTTGCGTCCTTATCCAATCTTAGGACGACATTAATCAACGAAGGTTTTGTCAACTTTAAAATCCATTATATGGGGGAACTTTGGGTTTTGCTGGAATTCGATTCAGTTAATTCTAAGAATTTATTCCACGACAACACTGAGGTTCGATCATGGTTCTCTCAGTTAAAAGATGCATCCCTTGACTTCAACACTGATGGTAGAATTGTATGGGTTGAGATCGAAGGGGTTCCTTTTAAACTATGGTCGGGTAACATGTTTAAAAGGATCGCGTCTAAATAGGGGAGGTATACTTGATTTGTGATTGACCAGGAAGATACATGCTATCACTCGAAGAGACTATGTTTATACACGAGGCAGGATGTGAATATATTTGAAAACTTTAAAATTATTTTTTAGGGAAAAGTTTTTTGGATTCGTGTTAAAGAGGTTCCAGGTTGGGTTATAGATTTTTTGGAAGAATCAATTGACGATGAATCCGATGTTGAGTCTAAGGGTGGGGATCCTAAAACTCATGACTTTGGTAGCTGTGGAGAAGATGGCGATGTGGTGGAGGTCCCTGAAACACTGTTCGAGGAAGAGAGGCATAGTAATGACATACCGGTTGAGGAAAATACGAATCCGAAGGAGAATCATTTAGAGGATTTGTTTGGAATTTATTCGTGACTCAACAAAAAGAAAGCCACAATTGGAAAAGATGGTCCTTCTGATCAAAGTCCTATATACCCTCCTGGGTTTACACCAGCTGCTACAACTAATGAGCCATGCACGAATGCAGAGAACGCTGATAATGTTAACTGCTCTCATCAGGAAGGGCTTTTTACTAGTGTGGCAGACCACAACGCTGGTCCTGTACGCAATAGTGCCAGTCAGGAATCCATGAGAGACGCTTCCGAATCGGTTTGTTCTGGCCACTTTAAAAAGTCTGTTGCTCCGCGCACGGGGGGTCTATATTGTGTTTGATGGAAGAATTGGTAAAAGTGGGGCAAACTATGGGCTATAACATGGACGGGTGCTTGAATAACATGACTCAGATTATCGAATCACAAGGAGAGGCGGATGTATATCGATGAATTATTTATCCTTGAATATTCAAGGCCTCGCCCAAAAGGCCAAAAAAGATTGGGTTAAGGAGATTTGTATTAAACACAAGGTGAATTTTTTGGCGCTTCAAGAAACTAAAATGGAGACTATGGATGTTTTTAACGTGAAGATGTGTTGGGGTAATCTTGGGTTTGATTATGTTCATAGTGATTCGGTAGGTAATTCGGGAGGCATTCTGTGCGTTTGGGATCCTTATTCATTTCGTAAAACCAGTTCCACTGTCTCGGACTACTTCGTCATAATTCGGGGTGTGTGGTTGAAAACTGGCAATAACCTTCTTATTGTTTCGGTGTATGCTCCTCACGACATGAAGGAAAAGCATATGTTGTGGGACTATCTGACGCATGTAATTCATTCGTGGAATGGGGAAGTGGTGATTATGGGCGATTTCAATGAAGTTAGGTATAAATCTGATAGGTTTGGATCGGTGTTTAATGTTCATGGTGCCAATGCGTTTAACTCGTTCATTGCTAACGCGGGGTTGGAGGAGGTTCCTTTAGGCGGGAGCTCTTTTACGTGGTGCCACAAATCTGCCACTAAAATGAGCAAACTAGACAGGTTTCTTATTTCTGAAAATTTATTGATCACTTGTCCTAACATCACTGCTATTACTTTGGAGCGCTATCTTTCAGATCATCGTCCTATCCTCCTTCGTGAATCACGGTTCGACTATGGGCCGAGTCCTTTTCGTTTCTATCATCACTGGTTAGAAGTGGATGGTTTTAATAATTTTGTGGAAGACATGTGGAGTGTGGCCCCTGGTAACAACTCGAATCCTTTGTGTAGTATGGCGATGAAGTTAAAATTTCTTAAATTGAAGATTAAGGAATGGAATCAAAGGAATATGAAAGACTTGAAATCGGGTAAAGCTAAGCTTAAGGAAGATTTAGAGGCCTTGGATGCGGATATTGACAAAGGTAATGGTACTGCTGATATGGTTACAAAAAGGTCAGAAGTGGTTAACTCGCTCCAAGAAATTGACAAACTTCAAACGATGGAAATCGCTCAAAAGGCTAAGATTAAATGGTGTATCGAAGGGGATGAGAACTCTAGTTTCTTTCATGGCATGTTGAATAAAAGGCGAAGTCAATTGAGTATCCGTGGCATTATGGTTGATGGAGTTTGGATTGAAGACCCGCTTAAGGTTAAACGTGAATTCTATCAACACTTTAGCAACAGATTTGCTAAACCGGTGGACCAACGAGCTCACATTAATATGGAATACCCGAATACTATTACTTTGGAGCAGCAGATTGACTTGGAATGCGATGTGACTAAAGAGGAATTAAAAAAGGCGGTTTGGGATTGTGGGATTGATAAATCCCCTGGTCCGGATGGATTTACATTTGGTTTTTATCGTCGGTTTTGGTCCACCATTGAAAATGATGTCTTTGAAGCAGTCAAGTATTTCTTTAACAGTGGTGCTATTCCTAATGGGTGCAATTCCTCTTTCATTGCGCTAATCCCGAAAATTCCAGATGCGAACTTGGTTAAAGACTTTAGACCAATTAGCCTAATTGGAAGCATGTATAAGATCATTGCAAAAATTCTGGCAAATCGTCTTGTGGGCGTGTTGGGTGATATTGTCAATGAGGTGCAATCAGCTTTTATCGCGGAAAGACAAATCTTGGATGGTCCGTTTATTCTTAATGAGGTGCTACAGTGGTGTAAGCTTAAAAAGAAACAATCCTTAATTTTTAAAGTTGATTTTGAGAAAGCTTTTGATTCGATCCGATGGGATTTCTTAGACGATATCTTAAAAAAATTTGGTTTTGGTGATAAATGGTGCAACTGGATTCAAAGCTGTCTTAGATCGTCGAGAGGTTCTATTATCATTAATGGTAGTCCCACGGAAGAGTTCTATTTCCAAAAAGGTCTTAAGCAAGGTGACCCGTTATCTCCTTTCTTATTTATTTTAGTTATGGAGAGCTTACATCTTTCGTTTCAGCGTGTGGTGGATGCGGGTATGTTTAAAGGCGTTCAGTTAAACCCTTCGTTAAACTTGTCGCATATGTTTTACGCGGATGATGCAGTGTTTGTGGGACAATGGTGTGATGATAATATTAATATCCTAACCCACGTGCTTGATTGCTTTTATTGGGCATCGGGTTTGAGGATTAACATGAGCAAAAGCAAAATCATGGGTATCCTTGTGGCGGATGATAAAGTTAAGAGTGCAGCGACTAAACTCGGATGTCTTATGCTCAATACCCCTTTTTCCTACTTAGGTACGAAAGTGGGTGGCTCTATGTCTCGAACTCACGCGTGGGAGGAGGTTATAGACAAGGTACGTTCTCGTCTATCTAGGTGGAAAATGAAAACTTTGTCTATAGGGGGTAGATTAACTCTCCTCAAATCGGTTCTTGGATCTATGCCCATATTCCATATGTCCATATTTAAAGCCCCCTTATCTGTTATTCGCCAGCTTGAATCAATCCGGAGTCATTTTTTTAATGGACATGATTCAGCTAGTAGGAAAGCGTCGTGGATTAAATGGGATTGTGTGCTGGCCCCAAAAGAAAAAGGAGGGCTCGGGGTCTCAAGTTTATACGCTTTAAATCGAGCCTTAATGTTCAAATGGGTTTGGAGATTCTACTCTCAAAACTCTTCTTTATGGGCAAGAGTTATGAAGGCTATCCATGGAGATGATGGGAGAATTGGTAAGGACATAAAGGCGTGCAATCAATCTTGCTGGTTGAATATAGTGAACGAAATTAATGTCCTAAAGAATCAAGGCATTAATTTTCTTGATTTTATGCGCCTTAAGTTGGGTAACGGGAACAACATATCCTTCTGGAACGACAACTGGATTGGAGGCAACACTCTTAAAAACTTGTATCCTCGTATTTATGCTCTTGAGAACTCTAAACAGGTGACGGTTTGTGCGAAGTTAGCTGATATCGCGTTGGATGCTTCGTTTCGTCGAAAACCGAGGGGAGGTATTGAATGTATCCAGTTTAATGAGATGCTGGTCTTGATGCAGGATGTTTCTTTAACCCCGATATCAGACAGATGGATATGGTCTTTGGAAGGTTCGGGGGATTTCTCTGTTGCCTCTACTCGTAAAGCAATAGATGATAAAAGGCTTCCGGTTGTCAACTCTAAAACTCGTTGGATTAAATCTGTTCCCATCAAGGTAAATGTACACGCATGGAAAGTCAAGTTGGACGCCTTACCAACGAGGTTTAATATATCCCGCCGAGGTATTGTGTTAGATTCTATCTTGTGCCCTATTTGTAATACTGGCGTGGAGTCTTCTAGTCATCTCTTCTTCACGTGTAATTTGGCCAGACAGCTTTCATGTAAGATCTCTCAATGGTGGGTTACCCCTTTTGCCGAAGTTAATTCCTATGGTGAATGGCGCTCTTGGCTCGTGTCGTTGCAGCTCTCCTCCAAACACAAACTGGTTCTTGAAGGCGTTTTTTATGTTATGTGGTGGTACCTTTGGTCATACCGGAACAAGTTACTTTTTGATTCTAAAATTCCTTTGAAGGCGATGATTTTTGATGACATTGTGTCTGGGTCGTTTTATTGGTGTAAGTATCGATGTAAAGCCTCGTTTAGTTGGAACGATTGGCTTAAAAACAAATATCTTGTTTCCTTGTAATTCTAGCTCCTTGCTAGTTTTTTGATCGAATAAATTGCTGTTAAAAAAAAACATTTTTTGGTCCCCCTCCCCTTTTCTCTTCAAATTTAATCTTAAAAACAGTGTAAAATGAATACAAAGTTTCTTTACATAAAGGGGGTGAATTACAAATATATTCCTAATTTGCAGATAAATTACATATATATCCAAACTAACTTAATTTTTACATATATATCCTTCATTTTGTTTCAAAATTACGTATATATCCCTCTTTTTTTTAAATCTTGAAAATTTCAAATTTTTTTTTCACAATATCGTGTATGTTGGTGCATAAAAAAGTTGTAAAAGAAGCTTTCCTAAAAGTGGATAGTTTTGCCAAAAAATATTATGAAAAAAACGTTTGTGCATTAAATCTTTTTTTGTGCATAAAAAAAATCGTTTTTGTACTCAACTTCTTTTGACTTTTTACATCAAAATTTTATTGCGCATCATACTATAACAAGTTGAAAATTTTAGGCATTAATAAATTTTTGTGCATCAAAATTTCGTTTTGTGTGCATTAAAAAAATAAAAAAACTCAAAATTAGAAAAACCTTCTTTACAAAAATTTTATTGATTCACAAAATTTTATACTTGTTATATACTATGATGCGCAATAATATTTCAATGAAAAAAATAAAAAAAAGTTTGGCACAAAAAAGAAATTTTAATGTATAAAAAAGTGATTTAATGCACAAACATTTTTTTAACAATTTGTTTCGGCAAAACTATCTACTTTTAGAAAAACTTCATTCACAACTTTTTTATGCACTAACAAATACGGTCTTGTGGAATTTTTCACGAACTTTTAAAAAAAAAGGGATATATATGTAAATTTTGAAGCAAAAGATAGACATATATGTAAGTTTCAAGTTTGTTTGGATATATATGTAATTTCTTTGCAAAATAAAGATATATCAAAGAATGCAGGACATGTAGGCTACTACCAATTTGATTCCTTGCAAAACATTACAATTTTCAAACCATAAGAACCAAACAGTCAATTTTGGCAAATCACAACAATATTTTCAATTTACTCTAATACAGTATAAATAAATATCGATTGACGGTCCGAATCTTTTCAACCAACAATTCGCGGCGGTGTGCCCCAATTACACCTTGCATATTTAAAACTCATTACTTCTCTCCCCACTCTATTTGTACTCATTTCACATTTTCCAATCTTCACTTTTCCTTGTTGAAACCTCTTCAACAAACCATACTTTTTCAAAAACCATCATATTTCAATTTTCCATATCTCATATCTTCATATCATACAAATCATCATAACATCAACACTCATTGCATACAATTTCACAGATTTCTGAATTTGCCGGAAATGGGTCATAAAGTTTTACTACATGAGTTACTAAAAGAAGATCAAGAACCATTCCACCTCCAAGACTTTATCTCTTACCACCGTACACAACTTAAATCTACCACCGTCGCCACCACCGGAAAACCTAGTGTCCAACTCAAAAAACAAAAACAAAAACAAACACCAAAATTTTGCATAAAGCATGTATGTCTACTTTCATATCAAGACTCACCAGACTCTAAAAGTTCACCATTTATAAACTTTACCACAAACAAGAGCCCATGCAACAATATTGCAGCCATGCTACTAGAAGCAGCTTCACGTGTTCAAAACCCTAACCCTAAACCCGGTTCAAGAACCAACATCCGGTTCGGGCTATTATCGTCATTTCTACGCCGGTTCAAAGCAAAAACACGTGAACTTACACCGGTTGACGTAAAACCCATTTCTCCGGTGATGAAAAGAAGCCGGAAAAAGAGTGTGAGCAGTGGGGAATGGTCGGAAAAGTCGTCGGAGATGTGTACTAGCTCTTGTAGTTCGAGATCAGTTCATGATTCTGATGAGTGTTTTTGTTCGAACCCTACGAGCCCATTTAGGTTTTCGTTGCAAAGAAGTCCGTCGGTGATTCGCCGGAAAATGGAGGGTTTGTCGCCTGTGGGATCTCCGAGCCGCCACTTCCGACAGGTATTTTGTACTATATCGTTTGTTTTACATATTGTTTTAAATATACGTAGTACAATTGTTTAGCATGCGGTCAAATTATATATAAAAATTTATTTTGATAAAAGATGAATAGTGCTTTAGTCTCGGTGTAATAGACGCCGTCCGTTATTTTAATCTTAACGGCACATCAGCTTTTCAACGTAACATTTATCCCACCAACTAATAGCAGTAGTGATAATCACCTGAACAACAACAACATAATAATTCATTTTATACAAACATAACTCTGACAAACTCACAGACCAAAAAAATAATAGTAATAAAAACACCTCATTTTTTCATTAGGTGAAAAACTATGTCAAACCAACTCCAAAAATGAGCTTCGGCGCTACAACAACCCCTTCGTCATGGACTTTACGCGGCATGAAAGCCTTCGCGGGCCACCATATCGCCCCACCTTTTATAAACCATTTTTTTTATGAATCATAAATGCAGAGGTGGTTGGTTAAAGTTGTTTTTAGTTTAGACGTATTAAAACTACAATGTATGAAAGTTTAAAAAAAACCCCTACAATGTATGGATTAGTAAAGCTTAATAAAAAGCTTATAAACTGTTTAAATATCCCATAAACAAGCAACTCATAGATTAAAAATGAACGTCAAATTAGAGAGTAATAAGAAGATGAAAGTAGTTTATCAAAATATAACAAGTTTAAAGCTGGTTAAACTTTTATGGTATAATTTTAAGCATTATGCTAGCTTTAGTAAATTAAATTGTTTTTCTTTGGATTCGAATAAAAAATAGAACTGAATTGAGGATTTTGGTTAAACTTTTGTGTGCATAGCCTAGTGCACTGTCAAAAGAAAAAGTTACTGTCCAAAAACAGTGGTAGAACTGAATTGAGGATTTTGGTCCCTATTGGGTGTTTTATGATTCCCATGCCGAACAAGTAAAATGACAAAAACACCCCTGGTTTTATATAGAGACAAAGTACGGGTTTTTTGTCATTTACAATGTTGCTCTAGTTTTAGATTTTTTAATCAGAAATGTTTTTTTTCAATATTTCATCTTATTATTGAATTGATAAAAGTTGTCCTAATTAAAATGCATAGTATTGTAACTGTTATGCTATTTTAGATATAAATCACAATTAAATTTCTCATGTATGAACAAAACTAAATTTTGTCTTATTATATTTTGGATGATTGTTAGTATTAAATACCAAACAATTAAATAACCAAACATGAATAATACCCAATATGGCAGTATGGCTGTCCATAGAACAAACTAGAAGATAGTCAAAAGTCAATGTTTTATTCAGTCCATACGAATTTATTACCTGATGATAAAATTTAATTTATGAATGAATAGAAAAATCATTTCTATAAGTTTTGTCACTTGAATCGTATATGTTTTTGTATCCATGGTTTAGCTTAAACTATTTTATTGAACCCGTAGTTATCGACTTCTCGATGCTAAAAGGGTTAGAGTTTAGATTTTATGTTATATGTTGTTACACAGCGTGTCGGTATACAAACAATGAATTTCTTTAATTTCTATTGAAAGTATTGAAAATTTGGTGCTGTTATAGGACAAAGAAAGTTATGAAGGCCATTGCCCACAAGAAATTCACCGACAAGAGGACGAAGAAAAAGAACAATGTAGCCCCGTATCTGTACTTGACCCTTTGTTCGATGATGATGATGAAGAACGTGAAGGAGGGACCATGGAAGACGACGATTACGATATTGATTGCTCATATGCGAGCGTACAAAGTAAGTCACAACTTTTAAATCCAACGCAAACGTTCACGTATGATTTATCTTGTGTCCCAAATGTATAATTTTAGGCTAGAAACAGTTTTTAGTGAAAAGGGTGCAACTTTTTCTAGCTTAATTTTGTGGTAGATAATATAATGATTTATGTTATATTGTGACATCTTCCTTTAATCATAATCGGTTGCATAGTCGTTTTCAAATATGATAATATTATTATGTACTTTTATTAGTGTTTTATGCTCTTTTGCTGCATTGGTAGGTTGTCCATATATGATTATGGTGTGCGTTCTTCATTAAAATTTGTAAATTGTGGAAAAACGATAAGACAAACTATTAACGCTAACTGGCCTTTTTAACCTCTTGTAGTCGATGGATATGGACTTGTGTCGGCCAATTTGATTATTGGGTATTTTTTTAAATTAAAGTCCCAATCAAGTATTATACATTTGTATTAAGTGGAAACGCAAATTATTTGTGGGACACGTAAAGTATATAATTAGCAAAAATCATATAATTATTAGATTTAGTGCGATATTGATTTTGTTCATTAATTTTTGTTGTCTGTTTTGTTTTATACATGTTATTTTTAAGTATTAGTATACGCGTTCTAACAAACTTTGCAATCTTATAGGAGCAAAACATCAACTCTTACTAAAGCTTCAACGGTTTGAGAGGCTTGCAGGGTTGGATCCAATTAACCTTGAAAAGCACATGCTAGAACAACATTACATAGATGATGAATACGAAAATGAAGATGAAGATGACATGGCATATGTTATGGCGAATGAAGAAGAGGTGACCAACGAAGAGCTATTTAAGGAGATAATGAACCATATAGGTGTCGGTAAAATCCCATGGTACATGAAAAAGCTCGTATTTGATCTCATTATAGAAGAGAAGAAAAGCGAAGAGCATCAAGTGGTCGTGCAAAGAGTATGCAAGCGGTTGCATTCGTGGAAAGTTGTTGAACTAAATACAATCGATATGATGGTGGAAAATGACTTTAGGAATGAAGGATGGAAGAGGTTTGACAAAGAGATGATTAAAGAGACGGGGATGGACATAGAGGCAGCCATTTTCGGGTTCTTGGTAGATGAATTGGCTCAAGAGCTTGTTAACTCTTGTTGGCAATAAGTTTAAGAAAATAGTTTAGAAATCTTTGTATCTTAGAAATCATATCATTTACTCATAGGTGGGAGATGTATTCTTTTATCTATCAGTAAATTCTATGCTGTAAACGAATCAATAGATTTTTTTTTAATTTTTTTTTCGAGAGTATTTTTGTTTATTCGGGCCTTTCTCCTAGTCACTCCACTCCTTAGACGCGAAATCTGTGGTAAAACTTGTTTTGTAATATATCATCCCTTTTGACCAACATGATATAGACTTAAGCTTAGTTGCGATAAGGAGACCGAGCTTTCTTTCTCCAAGACTAATTCGTGACTAACTTAATGTAACAAGGAGATCGACACCACAAAAAACATACCTCACAAAAATACATTTTAAATAAACCCACACACACAAACAATGCAATTGAATTGATCGATTGACCGACAAACATCTCCAAATCATTGATGTTGAAGGCGTCGTGACCAAGAGTGTGCAAGGGGAGGGACTCATCCTTGTGGTGCCACTTGTGCATGGGACTCGTCACCATATACCCTATTGCACTTAGTCTAAGAATCCGAGAGACCGAGACTACACAATCCCTAAACTTTAAGAATCATAACTATGTTATGGCTTACTTACAGAATACACAGTCGTTTCGTCATGCTTGTTTGCACAAGAGCTAGACACACCTTGTTTTGGATGATGTTTGGTGTTGCTAGATCCACCTAATTGTTTGGACGGTGTTTGGTGGTATTTGGCTGATATAGATATCAATTATGATTGAGATTGTTTGGTACGTTATTTAGTATTGTAATTTGGGTAGTTGGTATCGCCATTAGTATTACTTTAGATACATATATGAACAAACCATATTTTTATACTTTTTCCCCCCTTTTCAAAAGGAAATTATAAATTTGCCCTTGATGGTTGGCAAACCAAACAATGATATAAAAACCTATCTAATAGATCAAACAATAGTTTTTATTGATCATACTAATTTCTATTTTATCATATTATCAAGCTCATACATTTACCTAAAATTTGGAAATAAAACATACCTTCACCTAAAATTTGGAGTGACATGCGTTCACTAAAAAATAAGCAAAAGGTTGTTTAAAATAGGAATGAGGTTGGTATCATCGAATGGCCAAAATGACTAAACACAACACAATGTTGGTGGAGATTGAGCCAAAGTATCTCCCAATTTTGGATACTCAATGAATTATTTTTAACCTAATTATTTAATACTAGCTCGTACAATATAATTTTACCAGGACAATTATTGTTCTGAAAAAAAATCATTTAAAATGAAATAGTGCATGCAGGAAGTATCTACTTTCAAATTATCAATCTTTTACACTTTATATATGTATGTACGTGCATACACTTACCAAATTTTGTTTCAGCGTAAAAAGTATTGCATTTCGTTGAAACAAAACGACAAATAGCTTGAAGAATTGCAAATATATGACAGTGTCTCATTAGATAACTATGCATAAAAAAGTTATGCAATAAAGATGTTGAAAGGATTTAAACACCCAAAAGTTGTTTAAAGTGTATCAAAATGTTTTTGACTTTTTAAATACAATGACTATAAGACCAATTGTAATGGCGACTTTTGGGTCGGTCGGTCACCATTGGTCGATCGCGTCTCTTCTTGCAGAGACCATAGAGGACGCATCCCTCTCTCCAAGTTAAAAGTTTTAGTCGGTCGGCCGACTATACAAATTGAAACTTTGTGTGTGTGTGTTTTATTTATATTTGTGGGTTATGTTTTGTGTTGTAACTGCGATCGTCTTATTACACGCATTGGTTATGCATTTAGTCTAAGAGAGAGAAGCTTTGGTGACGGTCACCTACATGGTCACCATTACTATCTATCTAACGATACTGATTTATTAGGCTCAGCTCAACGAGTCTTGTCACTTGTGCCATGGTCTCAGTGTCTGAGAATTATTTGCTATGTCGCCAAAGCTTACTTTTCATGATCTAATATTTACTATTGTTCGACATAAGATACATCAAGCTCTCATTTTCTATGGGACATAATTTTATGAAAGAAGCTTTCCTTAATCTTAATCTTTAATTAGGTATTTCCCTACATCTATATTGATGTAATAAAATTTATGGTATTTGGCTTATCTTGTCTGATATGTTTAGCGTAAGAATCTTCCTGTTTGGAGACTGACAAAACTTCACTCCAACAAAAAAAATATGTCAAGTGATTCTTGGTCACGAACTTCACGATAATGCCATTGCTCTTTCTTTTCTTTATTTAAAATTTCATTAAACTCGAATACATTGTTTATGTTTGTAACAGTAACTTTGATTTTGTTATTTGAAGACATAGCGATTAAAGTATATTTTATCTATAACGGGTTTATTGAGTTGAAAATTGCACCCAACGTATTTGAATGAGTTGTGAATCTAAAAATATATTGAAACTTTACAACCTACCAATTTGGACGCTTAAGTTATGTCTGTACACATGTGAAAGTTTTAGATCTCATGCTTCATGAGAGTTGAACCCCCCAATTTTGCCGTTGCTATTACTAACATGCGTTTATGAGCGAATATCCGTGCATACCGAAAATATTTTATAACTACAATAGTATAGTTAAGATATATGTTGGTGGGGGTTTACCATCATTTCTATAGACCAGGATCTAGAACGGCAACATAAACAAAAGAGAATCACTTCTCTTATTGATGATCCATGAAGGTTACCATCAACCCCTTTTGTAGGTGTCTCATTTGACCAACAACCGTTACTCCGGTCCTACACCCACACTACATCACCATCACTAAACATATGGGCGTCAGAACAAAGAAAGGCTAAAACCATCCACCAGAAAGGAGCCAACATTTTCACAAGAATCACAATCCATTGCTGACGTTGTTACTTCTATAAAAACCCCTGATGTCATCCCGATTCAGAAGGTGAACCCTGTTTCAATGTTCTTAAACTCACTCACTCAAACCGACAAGCCCCAAAACA
>BQNB010024438.1:4451-60707 GCA_026074375.1 Tanacetum coccineum | reverse complement strand
CTTATTATGATTATTGATTATCTCAAGGTCTCGGTGCATGAGCTTCAGGCAATAATACTGCTTTCTAAAATAATCGTACTCGTTGCAATTATTACACTTATAGGTGTATAACAACGTAACCCATTATTGAACTTGTATTCAAACTGTTTACTATAAACCTATGAATATCACTCAACCATTGTGTTGACATTTTTAGCATGTTTATCTCATGTATTTGAGCAACTTATGGCACGAAGTGGCACGGACTTGAAGATGGCTAAACTGTTATCATTCAAACTTTATGTTTTCATGTAGATTTTAGGACCTCTGTTTGTAAAAACTCTGATGAAATAATGAATGATAACTTATTTTTTTAAAACGTCTCTATTGAGTCGTTTTCTATGACTATGACTGTTGTACTATGAAATAATACCCCAGATTAGCTTCCGCTGCTATTTGTCAAAATTTGGGGTGTTATATCTTCCTATGAGGTTATGTGAATGCAAACTATGAACCATTTTTTTCTATTTTCAGGCAAGATTTTGCATACTATGCATAAATGTGTTTCAAATACTATGGGGACAGAGTCAAGTACTGGGTGACTTTAAACAAACCAAATGTTGTTGCGGTTCATGGTTATAGATTAGGGATTTACCCACCGATTAGGTGCTCTGCTTCTTTTGGGAATTGTACCTCTGGGGATTCTAAGAGTGAACCGTATATCGCAGCTCATAATATGATCCTATCTCATGCTGCAGCAGTTAACATGTATAGGACCAAATAGGACCAAATATCAGGTACTCCAATATGTCCTGATAAATTGCAGCAACAATATAAATCTTTAAATACATAGTATTTGTCAGGTTGTATGCATAAGAAATAGACAACCTATTCATATATCAAACCTGCATACTTTGTATACGCATATGGTACAGGAACCCAAAGCTAGACATGAATTGTAAAGTTGTATGTGTAAATGGTGAGTCGTAAAGTCGTGTATTTATAATATGCTTTATTATGTGTGTATAACAGATAAATCGGATATATGTGTGAAATATGGTAGTGCTTGACATCACTCCCTATTTATAATTATCAAAAGAGTTGACAAAATTTCACTTAGGACGTGTAGCACCACAAAAGTTTCATACATTCTCCATCTTTGCAGAATCACAGCAAGAAATTTCAGCTGTGAAAAGCACTGAGGTATATGCTCACAGGAAGATGATTAGGTATAGTTTTATAGCCGAAATCAATCAGACTTCTGATGGGTGATATATTTGTGTATTGTTTAACAAGTAATGTTGTTAAAGTAATGTACATTGTACTTTAGTCGATCATTACTTTTCCTTTATGGTTAGGTATTGCTACTGTATTAGCATAAGTTTCGTGTTTTTTCATTTGTATAGGTAGACCTGACTCTTTGCAAAATCTATGTGGCTCTTAGAGAATACCTAACCAATCACAAAACGTGACTGGTATCTCGTGTGCCCATGATGATTGTGCAACGTCATCAGCCACACAGGTATGTCAACTTCCCGTTTAAATAACCATTCAGCAAATACGGTACCAATATACAATCGCATTTTTCCCAGCTAAGTGTTATTAAGGTTCTAAATAACTATTTACCGCTGGTCTTAACATGTTACAGGAAAACAATAGGCATGTATGGTTGGCCACTCAAGGTGATTTGATTACTTATTTCAAATCACATTTTTTCAAATTTCACGATTCCATATATTATGTTACTTACTCTTGGTCATTTTGTACACGCGTTTTAGCAAACCAAGCTTAACATGAATGTATAACTTAAGTATATATATGTCGGGAACTGATTACAAAAACGGTGGAATGAAACGGGTATTTTTGTGCATGTTTATACGGGTTGAACCAAAAGCATTTTTTTACATCTTTAAACTTTGAATAGAAATCCAGATTGTTCTAATAAATTACCTTAGACAACTTTTGACCCATTGGGCTCATTTCACAAAATATACTTTGCATTTTGAATTCCGAGTTCTAACAGTAACAGGCATCCAAAATTCCAAATGGTGCTTCACATACTCTTTTGATATTTTGGACTTTTTAACATGCATATTATAATGCACTACTTGGTGATTTGCGAGATGCAAGTTTTGACGTCTTAGAATTTTTCCAGGTTATCATGGTGACTGGAAACAAACGAACCTGAAAACTAGATAAGGCTCATGCGGCTTGGGCAAAGAAACCTGAATAACCTTCAACTGCAACAACTAACAAAGAAAAAAGGAGATTAAGCAAGTGGAAGTCTAGAACAGCAATATGCAAGCTTTTGTAAACAATATGTGTAACCTGCATAGAAACATCTAAACATTCGTTCATGTGGCTAGAACAACATAAGGTTCAAATTCTATTACATATTTGGTCCATACTATTGTCGGCTGCATACTACTACTTCGCTATCTGTCTACAATGGAGACATCAACGAAAACGAATAAACCCGCGCTCCGCAGCGGAGCGCGGGTTGAAAACCTAGTTAAGATATACGGCACAATGGTAATAAAGATAAAGACAAATGGTAATAATTAAGTAAAACATAAAAAAGAAGGAAATGTAAGAAAGTAATCAAATGCCATCACAACTCTTGTTTTACTTTGTTTGTTCATCGTCATCTTTCATCCTCTAAATAAAAATGAATAAATAAAGTATGAAAGTGACATGCTACGTCAGCGCACCGTAATCCAATGAGAATGTAACTCTTTTTTTCTAAACAAGTTTAACTTCTTAGAAATGTGTCACCCCATAGTATCTGGACCTTTCCCTAACCTATCCATACACGCGACGTCATGGGATATTCCCCTATCACCTTCATTTTCCATTTTCTATCTCCATTTCAATTCTTCTTCATCTTTAAAGGTTATTGGGTTAATTAAATGGTTTGTAGATATGTCTAAATTAGCCATTTGATTGAGAGAGAGTTTTTCGTGAACGTTCTCATTAAGATGAAACAAAAGTTTGAACTCACTTGTGAAAAAAAGAGCCCCCAAAGCAATAAAGATGGTTTCATTTCGTGATTAAACTTGTGTGTTAATTTAGACTTAACGACTTTATATTGTTTTCCAAAATAAGTGTCCAGTTTGACTTTTCAGGGTCAAACTCGTTCAACTTTAACCTTAAATATATTTTTTTGCGTTATATAATACTTGATGAAAATTATACCAATGAAAAATACACTTAAAACCTAATCTATTCATATATTTTGCATCAAGTATTATATACCACACACAAATATATGTAAGGTGAAAGTTAAACCAGTTTGACTCTAAAAAGTTAACCTGGACACTTTATTTTGGACGGAAGTAGTACATTTTTTTGGAAAACTCACGCAAACCACATTTTAAATTGTGTCACATAGAACTCTAGATTTAACAGAGAAATTGTAAGATTTTAGGGATGTTTGATGACCTGATTGATAAATCTTAGATTTCATATATCATGCTGCGAAATTCATGAACTCTGATAAACTACTAATTTTCTCTAACTATGTATTCTTCGATTGCATGCTTAGAGTGAAAATCTCAAGAAGTCGCAGATTACGATATTCAAACTTTAAATATTCTAATTAACTAGATTCAAAAGCCATAATTACTAGACTACCTTTCAATGTTAAAGTAATTTTAATGCAAGCTAGTCGTTATCAGTTCGAGCAACTTTTGTGTTTTTGTGTTTGATATTTTGACTCGAAGCAGTAAGGTTACCAATAAATAAACTGTTACCACCAATATTGTAAGATTATATAATGAAATTTGGTTCGGGTGTTGTTATAAATACCTTTCATGTAGTTAGTGTTATCTCCCTTCGACGTGATACTAATAAATTTTCATCAACTTTTCGTACTTTGTTATAGTTATTACATAATAAGCAAGTTAAATCACTATCAAATCAGATTATGTTTTCAGCTCCAAATCCTTTGGTTATCATAAACAACTTAATATTGCTTTGGGTTAGTCATTGGTGAAGGGTCAATCGACACCCACATGTGTATTGAATTGTGGTTTCTCCATTAATTCTAAAATTTTAGATAAATCTGTATATAATCAACAATGTTTTTTATTGAAAATATATATTTTTTTTCTCTTTCACAAACCATAAAATATATATTCAATAAAATAGAAGGGTATAACTTACAGAGGGTATGATTAACCAAGTACTTTTTTAATGTTACATTATGTTAAACAAAAAAGCGAATCATAATGAGCAAACTAGATACAGAATCATAGTTATTAATGTTGAGGAAAACCGTTCCTAGCACAACCCTATGCAAGCTCCGATAACCTCCGACTGAGTTACAACTTGTAAGGAATGTGAGACCAAACAAGACAACCATGTAAGCATACACGGTCAAACACACGAGCACCTTGTGTAACCACCGTACAATAAACAAATCATAGTTAGAAGCTATATGATCATAAGAAACCATAAGAATAATATGACACAAGAATTTATAGTGGTTCCCACGATCTAAGTGATCGTGGTCAGTCTACTCTTGAATGAGAGAGAATATTATTAGGCTCCGAGCAAAACTGCTCGGGGTTCGTGCAACCTGCACAGGGTACTAAACCTAATACGTACGCACATGTATCGGTACAAGCACACCGGTTTACAATTACATATGAAAGGTATTTATAGAGTTGGAACCCCTAATCCTAACTTGATCCCCAAGATTACAACTTAAAGCCCGGACTAACTACATATAGGTCGAGCCCTTCTTCTTGTTTTTGCCTAGCGGGGAGAGAGTCTCTGACTATCTGTCAGAGCGTGCGCTTGAAGCCTAGCTTTTGGAGCCTCTACTCAGAGCCTAGATCAGTCTTCAGGGTTGCATTAGCCTCCACAACTCAACAATCTCTTACTTGGAGGCTCAACCTACATCATCATCCCTTCAACAATGTCTTTGTTCCAACCTCTTCGTACCGTCGAACCTACAAGACATGCTCAACTAACTAAACATAGAGTTAGGAGAGTTCGATACATGGTATCCTGCACAACATCTTGAAACTGGGATAAATATCTTCACTCTCTTTGTAACACCCCCAAAATTTAATATGCAGCGGAATGGTAACAATGGGGTGCTACGTCAAAGTACAACAATCAAGATATAGGAAACGACCATAAATGGACGTTTAAGACAAGATTTCATTCGATGCCATAGCAAAATATCAGAGTTTATACATTAGGTCCCATATGTTTTAAAAGAGTAATAAACATTTCAAGTACATATTTAATTAAACAAAAGCTTCATAATACCCAAAAGATGACTTAAGTTTTTAAAGATAATAAAAGTTGCATAAAGTGCTATGCGGATGTACTCATCAAGGTTAACATATGGTAACACCTTCACACCCTTGAACATCCACTTCATAACCTTTTATTTCCCGCTGGTAACCTGACCAAAAAACCACGTCTGATTTTTCCCAAAGTGAAGTCACCTCAAACATAGCCTGCTCCCACTGTACGGATACTCCAATTTGTAAATCGTAAATCGCGGCTCCATGAGAAAATTCCAGTTCATGGGGAGTATTTATATGAAGGCTCGAACACCCTAGTGTATCCGAAGCTTACCAAATCTGTAAGAGAGATTGACAATTTGTCCACAGAGCTCCCACTAGTTCCGAAGCTCCCACTAGCTTCAACACTTCCTTCATTTCCGAACATGTACCAGTTCCCCTGAACTCTCAACAATAAATGAAAGCACATCAGGACTTACTAAATCTAACACTTGAAGTTCCTATGTCAACTTTTCATGGATTCTTGATCACAGAACATACATCTACTCACATACTCTCTTAAAGATCTTTCCTTTAAAACTGTTACAAACCCTCTCACGGATCCTTCTACAGAGCCTTCCACTGAGCCTCTTGCTGACAACATCCAACCTTTTAGCCTCCCAATCAACACCTTCTGTTAGATTCCTGATTGACCACTCCATTATAGGAATCATTCTGCCACTGGAATATCGACCCGGTACAAGGTCTCCTGATTTTAAACCATTCGAGCAATAACCTGACCACCTCTAACCTCCTGTCACATCTGATCAACCAAAGCCTACATGGTACCCTTCGTGATCCAACTACTTACAGAGATTACGTTCCTTTCTAAGATCATGACAAAGCCTCTAAATCTTCAGGATCTAAACAATAACAAAGTTAGTCTCGAGGAATACCTCCCCAATACCCACAACAAGAACCTTCACAAGTACTTACAATACCTTCCAAGAGTGATACGACTTCTAGTTCTTCATCATTTCCATGCACGAGACCACATGGAATGATACAACCGAACCAAAAACCAGGATTTCAAATATTCATCTCTACAACAACCTTCTGCATCTTCAGATGCATCTGTGATAACATTCACATAAGCAAGCTTCGTGACCGCAGCCTCCAAAGTCTTCGTGACTAGAGCCTCCAAAAGGCTTCGTAGTCACAGCCTCACAGGCTTCTGTTATGCCGTTGTTGAAAACAATTCCAATATGTGACGTTCTAATTGCTCTTCCATGACACTAACATTCTGTAATCTGGTCTATAACGATTACCCAAGTAATCCTTAGTATGTCTCTGCAACCTACATCGACTACCCAAGTAATCCTCGGTCTGCCTCCATGACTAACTAACTAGTAGAGCCTCCATTAAGCCTGCATAGCCTCCGCCAAGCTTTCGCAGCCTAACAACCATAATACGCCATCAAACTTGATTTTAGATCTGACTCTTCTGCATTCTGCCATTGCTCTCATCGTATTCAAACTTACCTCTGATACCACTTGTTGAGCAAACTTAATCCCAACACAACCCTACGTTAGCTCTGATAAACTCTGACTGAATTACGACTTGTAAGGAATGTGAACCCAAACATGACAACCATGTAAGCATACATAGTCAAACACACGAGCACGTTGTGTAACCACCGTACAATAAATATAACATAATTAAAAGCTACAAGATCATAAGAATTTTTTTTTGGTAAAGGGTTTCCCTAGTAAATTTTATTACTTAAAAACAGTTAAGTACAAAGGATGAGGGTGAGTCTACTCTTGAACGAGAGTGGTTCTCATGATCTAGGTGATCGTGGTTAGTCTACTCTTGAACGAGAGAGAATAGTATTAGGCTCCGAGCTAAACTGCTCGGGCTCTGTGCAACCTACATGGGGTACTATCCCTAATACGTACACACATGTATCAATACAAGCACACATGTTTACAATTACATATGAGAGGTATTTATAGATTTGAAAACCCTAATCCTAACTTGCTCCCTAAGGTTACAGGTTAAAGCCCGAACTAACTACATATGAGCTGACTCATCTTTTATTTTCTGCTTAGCGGAAAAGGAGCCTCTGACTATTTGTTATATGCCTCCGCTCGAAGCCTAGCTTCCAGAGCCTCTACTCAGAGCTTAGATCAATTTCCAAAATTCCATTAACGTCCACAACTCAATAATTAACAGGTAAATAAATTTGTTCAAAATAAGAACAAGTAAATAAATTAAAGCGTATATACCTAAAATATACTAGTATGAAGCATATATCAATCAAATTTAGGATAAATGACAATAGCATTTCATTTGAAGAAGCAGTAGCTAGACTTAGAGTTGGATTTAAGAAAGACTTACATTAAAGCGTATTCGGATAAAGTAAAAAGACAAAAGATTGACTACTAAACACCTAAAAGGCATAATAGTTCGTAAAATGGCGATTTCCTTTACCTTAATTTTGATCTTTCTTGGCTTGTTTAATTACCATTCACTGAATAACGTATGATTATTGTGACTTAATCATTGATTCATGTATTATATTCTCTCATATCAGATTCGACGTGATTTTTAGGGTTAGGGTTTCAATTTCTAATCGATTTCTTGGTCCTGATTGATCACCATTCATTTGGTATTGTAAGATTAGGGTGTGTTGATCTTTGTGTTTTGTCTTTTAATTGTGTTTTATTTGGTTCGACGTGATTATTACGCTTAGAATTAATCGATTAGGGTTTTAGGGTTTTGCTGCCCATATTTATTTGAATTGTATCTTGTGTCGGTTACTTTTCCTTGGGATCTTTCTTTTTCCGTTTATTTTGGAGATCATTATGGGGGATCGTAGATCCAAAGAAGATCATGTGTATCAAATTTCTACGTCGATTTATGTCACGAATTTTCCAGAACATTTCACTATTCGTGATCTTTGGAAAGAATGTCAAGAATTTGGTCGTGTAATTGATGCCTTTATTCCTGCTAGGAGGTCAAAATCAGGTAATAGGTTCGGTTTTGTACGCTTTATTCATATTAAAGATGTGGATCGGTTGGTACGAAACTTGTGTACAATTTGGATGGGACGGTTACGTTTGCATGCAAACGTGGCTAGATTTCAAAGAACGCTTTTGAATAAAGTATAATTTGATAAAGGGGATAAGGGCGCTTATAAACCTTATGTTGGGGCAGCTAATAACAGTAAGGGGCGGGGCATAACTCCTATGTAGGTGCTGTTAAAAATAAGATGGAGTATAAACAAGTAATAGAGAAGCATTCTCAACCATCTTTAGTGCTTGACGATTCTTGTATTTTGGACTACGATTACTCTTTAGCCTTAATGGGGAAGGTATCAGATTTTGGCCTTCTAACTAATTTAAAAATGATCTTGATCAAGGAGGGCTTTGATAATTTTATTCTTAAATATCTAAAAGGTTTTTGGGTTATTATCGAATTCCATACTAAAGAGGTGCTGGAGAATTTTAAGTCTCATGTTGGAGTTGGTTCGTGGTTTACATCTTTAGAATATGCTTCAAATACTTTCGTCATCGATGAGAGGGTAGTTTGGGTGGACATTGAAGGGGTTCCAATGAACGGTAAATTAGATGGATGATGTTCTAATATTAGATGACTTGGATTCTCATCAAATTGTGTGGAGCCCGAACAACTCCAAAAGCGTGCTTACACCGAGCGATGTTTGAACTTGTGACCTTTCACATTTTGATGATAATAGTTACAAGTCTTTTATCCAACTCGTTCACCTTGTTTGTTATTAAGGTATAAGTCTATAAGCCTGTTTGATTATCATTCATCAAGAAGGAACAAAAAGGGTGATACGTAGCTTTGTTTCCGGTTCGATCGAAAGGAGAAGATAATAACAAATTCACCAATGATAGGAGTTTTCAATCCTATTTTCGGATCTTGGCTATTCTGATTGTTAATAACGATGGCAATTGGCACAGGTCACCGATCTAATAATTATTCAGAAAGCAAAAGGAACGATCATCTCGATAATAATCGTCATCAAGAGCAACGTAACAAAGGTATTCCCAACAAATCCCATACTAATTTTCGTGAGGAACATAAGTCGTTTTCATCAATCTTTGTTTCAAAATATCCAAGGAATTCGTCGGTCCCAAGATCTTTTTGGGATATTTGTAACAAATGGGGTGTTGGTGATCGATGTTTACATAGCTAGAAAGAGATCCAAATCTGGTCTCGATTTGGTTTTAGTTGCGTTTTATAAACGTTAATGATATCATCTGTTAGTTTCCAATCTAAGAACTCAATGGATGGGTGGTTTTTCATTTATTTGGCCGATGTGGCGAAGTAAGGTCGAACTATAATAGACCTGTGGAACGATTCTGAGGGACGGCAAACCCAGTTGTAGGTTCGAACTCTCAACTGTTAGTTATCAACGAAAAAGTTTTTCAGTCATTTAACTCTTATGCTAAAGCGGATCCTGGCAACAAATCAGTGGACAATGTCGGAGCAAAAACGGTACAAGTAATGCTGGAGCATAATTGAGGAGTGTAAAATTTTTTGTGTGGGTACACTGTAGGGGTGTTCGGATTGAAACAAGGTATATATGGAAGCGGGTAATGAAACGGTGAATGGCTAACTCGGTAGAACATGTATTGATTTTGATGGTAAGGAGCGTATATTCTTGCTAAATTAAAGATTTAAGTGTCATTTTCAGAGCTTCTAAAACATATGTCTTCTGAGTGGATTCGATGATGTGTTCTTAGATATGTAGGTGTACGTTGGTTTAGGTTTTAAAGGAATTCGAACACTATGGATCAAGTGGAAAAAAAAAAAAAGAGTCAAGATTCAAAGGCGTTAAAAGATAAATTTTTGGTGTTCAAAGAAGTTTCACACGATTTTAATCAGATGAAAGATGTGTTGGATAGACCTGGTGGGTTTGCCATTGGCACATGGGCTCCAGGTTAATAAGAAAGGTTTGGTGGTCTTGTGAAAGCAGCGTGTTTAACGGATATGGGTAAGTGATAGGACCAATGTCTCATGGGAAGGTTTTGTGTCCTTACAGAGTCTTTTACATCGTGTGATATAGACCCATTATAGTTTCATATCGTAATCGACTTATCGATTATCGCTACTAGTTTGCATATTGGGCGCCCAATATTGAATCGTGGAGTCAATTCCGAGTCTAAATCCTCACTGAAAAGAAGGATCAGAGGGTCCTAGTTTGGATGAAAGTTTGGAAAATGATGAGCATTTTGGATGTCGATAGTTGTGATTCAGATTCCACTAAAAAGGATTAACAATGATTCGGTGTCACCTTCTAGTCGGGTTTAGCGAGAGGTGGATGTTCGTGGGGGTGGGAAAGTAATCTTGTGGACTCCTTTGCAGACTGGCGAGATCTCGTGATGATTCGGTCCTTTTAAAATGAATGGGTGTAATAAGGATTGCATGGAAAAGAATTTGGAAGATTAAAAAATGCGGGTGAATTCTAGAGTACATATTCTCAGGGTGATTGTGGTAATGTTACCACTGATGATAATGAGGATGTTACGCCAGTTATTGCTCCTGAAAAAGACTCCATCATTGCGCCTCCATCTACACCCCCGGTAATGATTTAAATATTGCTTGCTGAGTATCCCTGTTCTTCGTGGAAGTGATTATATGGACCCTCTAACTATGACGGAATAGAATTGTGGCTGATAAACGAATGGAGCTATAGAAGACCTCCAATGGAAAACTTTTACGTAAGATTATAACGTGCATCACTTTATTTCAGGTGAGCTACTTTCGTCATTTTAGGTTAAACTATAGTATTCTTTATATTTTGTCGAGATGTAAATGCATCATGTATACTTATTGTCTTTTTGTGTTAAAGTTTGATGATCCTTCTAGCGACTATGTATTACGGAGTATGTAAATTAGACGGATGATGTTCTAATATTAGATGACTTGGATTCTCATCAAATTGTGTCGAGCCCGAACAACTTCAAAAGCGTGCTTACACCGAGCGATGTTTGAACTTGTGACCTTTCACATTTTGATGATAATAGTTACAAGTCTTTTATCCAACTCGTTCACCTTGTTTGTTATTAAGGTACAAGTCTATAAGATTATTGTACGTACAAGAATATCATTCCTTGAAAAGTCTTTTAAATAGGAAATAAGAAAGGTTAAAACACTCGTTATATGTTTACACCGTATGTTTATAAAAATAGCTAGCATTATTAGTAAAGACTAAAGATAGTGCCTATCTCGTCACTTTTATGCCATGTGATATGATGTGCAAGAAACTTCACGTGTGCCGGTATGACATTGGTCAATTTTTGTTATTAAATTAAACACGTAAGAATTTCGTTAATACCCCACTATATAGGCTCTCTTTTTCCATAATGGGAATATATTAGTGTAACTTTTATTTTGTTTGCATTTTTTGGATTAATGTAAACATGAGAAAAGATTCGACTTGTGATGTTATTAAGATAAACAAAAGAAAAACCGTACAAAAGAGAAGTTGTGTTTTTTCGATTCTAATGTTGTTGCAAAAGAAGCTAATTATGTTGACTACTTTTTGCTTTGTTCGTACGAAACACTTGGCTCTAAGTTACATAATCTTTGTAAACTGATTCTGATATGATGTTTGTACTCGATGGATGACCACTTGAAGGGACTAATTTGTGGGAGTGGTTTGGATAGAAGTATATATGTATGCCGATGATTGAACATAAGGTTCACGTTACGTAGAGAGCATGCATCGTCTTCTTCACAATTTCATGTAGACATGATGCTTGATTTGGTCATATTTTACAATTATAACCTTGAACAAAATACGCTATAGCTACCATAAATTCGACCAATTTCTAACATAATGACCAAACGTATGCACAAAGGAGGTTGATATCAAATAATATAACGATTAAAGATAAAAAAATTGTTAATAGATAGATGATATGAAGTTAGAAAGACCTAGTATAACTTATCCCATAGTATTATATACAGTATTCATGAGTCATGCATGATCCATTTTACAAGGAAATAAGATGGTGAAATCAATCATTTTTTTTTTATCCCCATAGTCAATCCAGATGTAATGCACTTGATTATTACACAGAAATAGACCATTGTTCTCATTTAAAAATACTATCCATAGAAACTGAATTTTGACAAAATTCTCATTTTAATTATGAAGATCCATTCTCCTTTGATTTTCTTGCTCATCTCATAGCTGTCTTGATGCCATGTCCGATCTAAACCTTATTTCTGCCGTCACGTTAGATCTAATCATATTAATCATCATTCATTAAAATAACGTTTGATTTATCCCTTATTTTTTCCCTACTCCACATCCCATTATTTTACCCATTAAAAATTCAACAAACCACCAAATTCAATCCTATCCCCTTACTTACCCACTCCCATCCCTCCCCCATATCAAATCAATTAATAACTCACACCCCACCTCCAAATATAAAATCCCAAATACTCCCCCACATCCCAATCTATAACACCCTATTAAACACTCCATAAACCACCCTACCATAAACAAACCTAATTACCCCAACTCAAATCATCTTCACAAACACAAAACTACCCTAAACCTTCAACACCATAAAAACAAAATCCTCCCTCCCCTAATCCTAATAAACATTCCTCTCTAAATACCCCCCAACAATCTTCACTACTTCAAACTCACACAAAATAAACCCATTTAATCAAACCTATCCATAAACTCTATAAAACCATCCCTCCCTTAAATTTAAACCCCAAAAACAACTTAATTCCCTTAATAACCATTCTAAAAAATCCCATTTACCATAATATCATATTTCCTCTCATCAATTCTTCAAATCCCATCCCCATCCCTCCATTCCACCCCTAACAACAAAATTTTCAAAAATAAAACCCCTTCTAATCCTTTATAATAATACACAAACCCTTCTAAACCTCAAACCCCATCCTCTAAATTCATACAACATTAATCTCCCAAACCCATCTTACCCCCTCAATATCAAAACTATAATACCCATCCATCAAACTAACCCCATTATACTATACCTCTCAACCCCCAAAACCCCTCCTCCCAAAAAAACCCCTATCACACTCAACAAAATCACCAAATCCCTCTCCTCCAAAAATTTCAAACCAAAATCCCCTTATCACAATACTCCTCAATTAATTAATCTAAAAATTCTCTAATCTATATTCACATAACAATATCCCACACTTAATACTCAACACCCCAACATTAATTACTCTCCTACAATCCCAACAACCAACCCCTTCTCCATCACATCACCCAAATTCCATAATTACCCCCTATATCTCAATCCACATCCCCACAAACTACTCACCCTAAACCTACATCCCCCCACTTTATCTAATATTTCTCAACCCTTTACACTAAACTTAACACATATACACAAAAATCAAAATAACTCCCATCCCCATCTCATATCCAACTTAAATTAATTCCAACATCCTTACAATAAACTCACCCACACATAAATCCAACAAATAATACTATACCAACCCCAATAAAATCCCCCAACCATCATCAACATCCCCATACCTAATCTCTAATAATAAATCACCTTAAAATACCCCTTCCCCTTACATCATTCACATAAATCTCCACCACAATTCCCAAAATCCTACATATACAAAACCAAATTCAAAACATTAATTATCTAAAAATACCACAACAACCACTAAAAAATCTTACCATATTCATCCCTCTTCAATCATCCAAAATTAAATAACCCTAACTTTACTCCAAATATACCCCATACACCCCCTTAACTTCCCACCCCAAATAACCCCCACCATAAATATATCACTATATCATTATCCACCTCTCCCCCTAATCCATAAACCTATCCCTCCCACTTAACTTAATTCCCCCCTCCACACTTTACCCTCCTCAAATACCACCTCACTACACTCAATCAACTTATTACCCCCATCCTAAAAAATCCAACCTCCCACAATTAACTACCCAATTCTACCATATAACCTATCATTACAAACCACTTCACACCCCCCTTAACTAACCAAAAACGCTCAAACCCCCATTAAAATAACACATAAAACAATCAAACTAACACCATTCCTCCCTCTAAATTCTCCCATTCCAATCCAATCATATAAAATATTAAAAACAACCTCAACCTCAAACACTTCAAATACTATTATTAAAAAACCCCCTACCCTCTACAAAAACTTAAATCTACAACCTTCTGCATCTTCAGATGCATCTGTGATAACATTCACATAAGCAAGCTTCGTGACCGCAGCCTCCAAAGTCTTCATGACTAAAGCCTCCAAAAGGCTTCGTAGTCACAGCCTCACAGGCTTCTGTTATGCCGTTGTTGAAAACAATTCCAATATGTGACGTTCCAATTGCTCTTCCATGACACTAACATTCTGTAATCTGGCCTACAACGATTACCCAAGTAATCCTTAGTCTGTCTCTGCAACCTACACCGACTACCCAAGTAATCCTTGGTCTGCCTCCATGACTAACTAACTAGTAGAGCCTCCATTAAGCCTGCACAGCCGCCGCCAAGCTTTCGCAGCCTAACAACCATAATACGCCATCAAACTTGATTTTAGATCTGACTCTTCTGCATTCTGCCATTGCTCTCATCGTACTCGAACTTACCTCTGATACCACTTGTTGAGCAAACCTAATCCCAACACCACCCTACGCTGGCTCTGATAAACTCTGACTGAATTACGACTTGTAAGGAATGTGAACCCAAACATGACAACCATGTAAGCATACATAGTCAAACACACGAGCACGTTGTGTAACCACCATACAATAAATATAGCATAATTAAAAGCTACAAGATCATAAGAAATTTTTTTTTAGTAAAGGGTTTCCCAGTAAATTTTATTACTCTAAAAAACAGTTAAGTACAAAGGATGAGGGTGAGTCTACTCTTGAACGAGAGTGGTTCTCATGATCTAGGTGATCGTGGTTAGTCTACTCTTGAACGAGAGAGAATATTATTAGGCTCCGAGCTAAACTGCTCGGGCTATGTGCAACTTGCATGGGGTACTATCCCTAATACGTACACACATGTATCAATACAAGCACACATGTTTACAATTACATATGAGAGGTATTTATAGATTTGAAAACCCTAATCCTAACTTGCTCCCCAAGGTTACAGGTTAAAGCCCGAACTAACTACATATGAGCTGACTCATCTTTTATTTTCTGCTTAGCGGAAAAGGAGCCTCTGACTATTTGTTATATGCCTCCGCTCGAAGCCTAGCTTCCAGAGCCTCTACTCAGAGCTTAGATCAATTTCCAAAATTCCATTAACGTCCACAACTCAATAATTAACAGGTAAATAAATTTGTTCAAAATAAGAACAAGTAAATAAATTAAAGCGTATATACCTAAAATATACTAGTATGAAGCATATATCAATCAAATTTAGGATAAATGACAATAGCATTTCATTTGAAGAAGCAGTAGCTAGACTTAGAGTTGGATTTAAGAAAGACTTACATTAAAGCGTATTCGGATAAAGTAAAAAGACAAAAGATTGACTACTAAACACCTAAAAGGCATAATAGTTCGTAAAATGGCGATTTCCTTTACCTTAATTTTGATCTTTCTTGGCTTGTTTAATTACCATTCACTGAATAACGTATGATTATTGTGACTTAATCATTGATTCATGTATTATATTCTCTCATATCAGATTCGACGTGATTTTTAGGGTTAGGGTTTCGATTTCTAATCGATTTCTTGGTCCTGATTGATCACCATTCATTTGGTATTGTGAGATTAGGGTGTGTTGATCTTTGTGTTTTTGTGTTTTAGTTGTGTTTTATTTGGTTCGACGTGATTATTACGCTTAGAATTAATCGATTAGGGTTTTAGGGTTTTGCTACCCACATTTATTTGAATTGTATCTTGTGTCGGTTACTTTTCCTTGGGATCTTTCTTTTTCCGTTTATTTTAGAGATCATTATGGGGGATCGTAGATCCAAAGAAGATCATGTGGATCAAATTTCTACGTCGATTTATGTCACGAATTTTCCATAACATTTCACTTGTCGTGATCTCTGGAAAGAATGTCAAGAATTTGGTCGTGTAATTGATGCCTTTATTCCTGCTAGGAGGTCAAAATCAGGTAATAGGTTCGGTTTTGTACGCTTTATTCATATTAAAGATGCGGATCGGTTGGCACGAAACTTGTGTACAATTTGGATGGGACGGTTATGTTTGCATGCAAACGTGGCTAGATTTTAAAGAACGCCTTTGAATTAAGTACAATTTGATAAAGGGGATAAGGGCGCTTATAAACCTTATGTTGGGGCAGCTAATAACAGTAAGGGGCGGGGCATAACTCCTATGTAGGTGCTGTTAAAAATAAGATGGAGTATAAACAAGTAATAGAGAAGCATTCTCAACCATCTTTAGTGCTTGACGATTCTTGTATTTTGGACTACGATTACTCTTTAGCCTTAATGGGGAAGGTATCAGATTTTGGCCTTCTAACTAATTTAAAAATGATCTTGATCAAGGAGGGCTTTGATAATTTTATTCTTAAATATCTAAAAGGTTTTTGGGTTATTATCGAATTCCATACTAAAGAGGTGCTGGAGAATTTTAAGTCTCATGTTGGAGTTGGTTCGTGGTTTACATCTTTAGAATATGCTTCAAATACTTTCGTCATCGATGAGAGGGTAGTTTGGGTGGACATTGAAGGGGTTCCAATGAACGTGTGGACGTATAATACGTTTAAGAAAATTTGATGACTTGGATTCTCATCAAATTGTGTGGAGCCCGAACAACTCCAAAAGCGTGCTTACACCGAGCGATGTTTGAACTTGTGACCTTTCACATTTTGATGATAATAGTTACAAGTCTTTTATCCAACTCGTTCACCTTGTTTGTTATTAAGGTATAAGTCTATAAGCCTGTTTGATTATCATTCATCAAGAAGGAACAAAAAGGGTGATACGTAGCTTTGTTTCCGGTTCGATCGAAAGGAGAAGATAATAACAAATTCACCAATGATAGGAGTTTTCAATCCTATTTTCGGATCTTGGCTATTCTGTTGTTAAATAACGATGGCAATTGGCACAGGTCACCGATCTAATAATTATTCAGAAAGCAAAAGGAACGATCATCTCGATAATAATCGTCATCAAGAGCAACGTAACAAAGGTATTCCCAACAAATCCCATACTAATTTTCGTGAGGAACATAAGTCGTTTTCATCAATCTTTGTTTCAAAATATCCAAGGAATTCGTCGGTCCCAAGATCTTTTTGGGATATTTGTAACAAATGGGGTGTTGGTGATCGATGTTTACATAGCTAGAAAGAGATCCAAATCTGGTCTCGATTTGGTTTTAGTTGCGTTTTATAAACGTTAATGATATCATCTGTTAGTTTCCAATCTAAGAACTCAATGGATGGGTGGTTTTTCATTTATTTGGCCGATGTGGCGAAGTAAGGTCGAACTATAATAGACCTGTGGAACGATTCTGAGGGACGGCAAACCCAGTTGTAGGTTCGAACTCTCAACTGTTAGTTATCAACGAAAAAGTTTTTCAGTCATTTAACTCTTATGCTAAAGCGGATCCTGGCAACAAATCAGTGGACAATGTCGGAGCAAAAACGGTACAAGTAATGCTGGAGCATAATTGAGGAGTGTAAAATTTTTTGTGTGGGTACACTGTAGGGGTGTTCGGATTGAAACAAGGTATATATGGAAGCGGGTAATGAAACGGTGAATGGCTAACTCGGTAGAACATGTATTGATTTTGATGGTAAGGAGCGTATATTCTTGCTAAATTAAAGATTTAAGTGTCATTTTCAGAGCTTCTAAAACATATGTCTTCTGAGTGGATTCGATGATGTGTTCTTAGATATGTAGGTGTACGTTGGTTTAGGTTTTAAAGGAATTCGAACACTATGGATCAAGTGGAAAAAAAAAAAAAGAGTCAAGATTCAAAGGCGTTAAAAGATAAATTTTTGGTGTTCAAAGAAGTTTCACACGATTTTAATCAGATGAAAGATGTGTTGGATAGACCTGGTGGGTTTGCCATTGGCACATGGGCTCCAGGTTAATAAGAAAGGTTTGGTGGTCTTGTGAAAGCAGCGTGTTTAACGGATATGGGTAAGTGATAGGACCAATGTCTCATGGGAAGGTTTTGTGTCCTTACAGAGTCTTTTACATCGTGTGATATAGACCCATTATAGTTTCATATCGTAATCGACTTATCGATTATCGCTACTAGTTTGCATATTGGGCGCCCAATATTGAATCGTGGAGTCAATTCCGAGTCTAAATCCTCACTGAAAAGAAGGATCAGAGGGTCCTAGTTTGGATGAAAGTTTGGAAAATGATGAGCATCATGTACACGGTGAAGGTCACATCACAAACATGTACACAGTGAAGTGTAAACGTGATACCTTTTGTGAGGACGTCCGAGTGTTTTTAACATAATCACTATGCAAAACCTAGGAAAAAAAATCTCAATTACGTGTCAAGGAAACAAAGAAATCTAAACTCAGCGGTGACTAGTTATTATTTCTTTTACACGCAAAGGTAATATTATACTATAAACCCGGTTCATAAAGTCTATAACCATGTATGCATGTATAGTTGAATTCGTAGTTTCAATAGTAAAAAAATGACATAATATAAAGTTAGTTGGTAATTTAATTTGGTGTGAATTGACAGCAACAAAATGGGAATTTCTTTGTATGTGCTTAATTGTAACATTGAGGTGGAAACCAAACTACATCATTTGTTCAAACCGATAGTATAGGGTGTCCCATGCCACGACTTATCAACAAAAAGTTATTTTTCTTCACTAGCATTTTGGATTTTAAAATTACAATAGCAATTTTATCTTTGTCTTTTTATAATATGTAGAATTAACTTTTACGTAAGATTATAACGTGCATCACTTTATTTCAGGTGAGCTACTTTCGTCATTTTAGGTTAAACTATAGTATTCTTTATATTTTGTCGAGATGTAAATGCATCATGTATACTTATTGTCTTTTTGTGTTAAAGTTTGATGATCCTTCTAGCGACTATGTATTACGGAGTATGTAAATTAGACGGATGATGTTCTAATATTAGATGACTTGGATTCTCATCAAATTGTGTCGAGCCCGAACAACTTCAAAAGCGTGCTTACACCGAGCGATGTTTGAACTTGTGACCTTTCACATTTTGATGATAATAGTTACAAGTCTTTTATCCAACTCGTTCACCTTGTTTGTTATTAAGGTATAAGTCTATAAGATTATTGTACGTACAAGAATATCATTCCTTGAAAAGTCTTTTAAATATGAAATAAGAAGCTAGCATTATTAGTAAAGACTAAAGATAGTGCCTATCTCGTCACTTTTATGCCATGTGATATGATGTGCAAGAAACTTCACGTGTGCCGGTATGACATTGGTCAATTTTTGTTATTAAATTAAACACGTAAGAATTTCGTTAATACCCCACTATATAGGCTCTCTTTTTCCATAATGGGAATATATTAGTGTAACTTTTATTTTGTTTGCATTTTTTGGATTAATGTAAACATGAGAAAAGATTCGACTTGTGATGTTATTAAGATAAACAAAAGAAAAACCGTACAAAAGAGAAGTTGTGTTTTTTCGATTCTAATGTTGTTGCAAAAGAAGCTAATTATGTTGACTACTTTTTGCTTTGTTCGTACGAAACACTTGGCTCTAAGTTACATAATCTTTGTAAACTGATTCTGATATGATGTTTGTACTCGATGGATGACCACTTGAAGGGACTAATTTGTGGGAGTGGTTTGGATAGAAGTATATATGTATGCCGATGATTGAACATAAGGTTCACGTTACGTAGAGAGCATGCATCGTCTTCTTCACAATTTCATGTAGACATGATGCTTGATTTGGTCATATTTTACAATTATAACCTTGAACAAAATACGCTATAGCTACCATAAATTCGACCAATTTCTAACATAATGACCAAACGTATGCACAAAGGAGGTTGATATCAAATAATATAACGATTAAAGATAAAAAAATTGTTAATAGATAGATGATATGAAGTTAGAAAGACCTAGTATAACTTATCCCATAGTATTATATACAGTATTCATGAGTCATGCATGATCCATTTTACAAGGAAATAAGATGGTGAAATCAATCATTTTTTTTTTATCCCCATAGTCAATCCAGATGTAATGCACTTGATTATTACACAGAAATAGACCATTGTTCTCATTTAAAAATACTTTGATCCATAGAAACTGAATTTTGACAAAATTCTCATTTTAATTATGAAGATCCATTCTCCTTTGATTTTCTTGCTCATCTCATAGCTGTCTTGATGCCATGTCCGATCTAAACCTTATTTCTGCCGTCACGTTAGATCTAATCATATTAATCATCATTCATTAAAATAACGTTTGATTTATCGAGTTCCATCTTCTGGATCTCCCTTTAATCCAAAACCATCCCTCTTTTGATTTATCATGGGTGCTACGGCTCATAGGAACTCTTTTCGATCCTTTGAGGATCATACTCAGAGGATTTCTCACTCGGTGTACGTGACTAATTTCCCTGATTCTGTCAACTCTCGTGACCTGTGGAATTCGTGTAGTGCTTATGGTACGGTGATTGACGTTTTTATACCGGTCAAAAAATCCAAGGCAGGAAAGAGATTTGCTTTTGTTCGGTTCATAAAAGTTAATAACCTAGTTCGTCTGGTGGAGAATCTTTGCACTATTTGGATAGGCCGTCATCACCTTTTTGCGAATCAGGTTCGATATGAAAGACCTCAGAAACCTTACTCGCCTCCTAATGTCAAATCCGGGGCTAATATTAGACCACCAGGCGTTTCAGGTTTGCATCAGTCTAATGTTCGTACTGGTTCTTATGCGAATATTGTTAACGGCGCGCCTATTGCTAAGAACAAAAATTCCTCTTTTCCTGTGTTCGATCTCCCTGCTTTGATACTTGATGAGACGTGTGCTAATGACGGTGATCTATCTCGTCATGTTATGGGTAGAGTTAAAGCCTTAAATTCTATTCCTAACTTAAAGACGATCCTCACTAAAGAAGGTTTTGGGGAGACTAAATTATCGTACCTTGGAGGGTTGTAGGTCATGATAGAACTTAATAATGTGGAGACTAAAAATGATTTACTACATCACACTGGAGTGAAGTCGTGGTTCCATGAGCTTCAGGATGGCACCTTTGACTTTGTTAGCAACAAACGTATTGTGTGGGTTGATATAGAAGGGATTCCATTGAGTGTCTGGTCTCATGCTACATTCTCTAAGATCGGTAAGAAATGGGGAGAACTTATGGATATAGAAGAGTCTGCGGGGTCCTCCTTTGCTCGCAAACGAATTTGTATTAAAACCAATGTGGCTGCTAGTATTTTGGAAACTTTTAAAGTCATCTTTAAAGGTAAAACCTTTATGGTTCATGCTAAAGAGCTTTTTACTTGGACTCCTTGTTTTTTGGAGTACAAAGAGTCGGAATATGCCTTCGATGATGAACTGCCTCGTGGTATGAATAATAAGTCGGCTCAATCGGCTTAGGAAGATGACATATTGGTGGAAGACACTGATGATGAAGGGGTGGCTGACATATATTTCAGAGATAATTCCTCTCCCCCTATTAGTAACGGGCGCAATGCTAATGACCAGGAGGCTACACAACACTCTGAAGATCCTTTCGGATTCTACAATCTTCTTAAAAAACCTCATGCTTCCACCGTGCTTGAATCGGATCCCTCTCTTACTCATCCTCCGGGCTATACTCCAGAACCATCACAACAGGAGATACATAACGATGCCTCAGTACATGAGAGGGGGAATCGTTTTGAATCTCCCATTCAGAAAGAGTCTCCACCTCTTGTTCCTAATACGGCCAAGGACCCCTCTATTACCGAACCCTCTAGCAAGTTCTCTACCAGTTTTCACTCCCGCAAAACACACAACGGAGGTTCGATCTTAGACGTGTTGGACGACGTCATTAAGGTTGGACAATCTATGGGCTATGATATGGAGGGGTGCTCGAATGACATTGAACGTATTATCAGTTTACAAGGAGTTGATGTTGGTTTTAAATGAAGATCCTTTCTCTTAACGTACAAGGTCTCGGCCAAAAGACCAAAAAGGATTGGGTCAAGGAGTTGTCTATCAAACATAGAGTTAATTTCCTAGCTTTACAGGAGACGAAAATGGAGTGCATTTCTTACATGGACGTCAAGTTCATTTGGGGCAATTCTAATTTTCAATTCGTTAGTAGTGATTCAATTGGCAATTCAGGCGGTATCTTATGTGTGTGGGAACAATCTATATTCAAGAAAGATGGAGCCACAGTTTCTGATAACTTCATTGCTTTGTACGGAACTTGGCTTCCTACTAATACAAAGATTCTTTTTGTGGTGATTTATGCGCCCCAGGCTACTGTTCTCAAACGTACGCTATGGGATTACATTTCGACTCTGGCTAACCGGTGGAATGGGGAGACGATAGTTTTGGGAGATTTCAATGAAGTGCGTTCCGAAGAAGAACGGTTCGGTTCGATTTTTAATCAATCTAGTGCTCGAGCTTTTAATCAATTCATCGCGTCCTCGGGACTGATTGAGGTTAAGATGGAGGGGTATTCTTTTACTTGGTCCCATCCTTCGGCTTCCAAAATGAGTAAGTTGGATCGTTTCTTAGTCTCGGATGGTATTTTTTTGACTTTTCCATCGATTACGGCTGTTTGCCTTGATCGACATTTGTCGGATCATAGGCCTATTTTTCTTAATGAGATTCATGCTGACTTTAGGCCGACTCTGTTTTGGTTTTACCACTCATGGCTTGAGAGAGAGGGTTTCGATACTGTAGTGACACAAGCTTGGCAATCTTTTACTCATAACGACTCCAACAGAATCATCAGATTCAAGAAGAAACTTCAAGGTTTGAAACAGATTATTCGTGTTTGGATTCGTGAATCGAATAGGTCACAAGCGAGGGTTAAAAAGTCCTTAGTAGACGGTTTGGTGGCCATTGATAAAGATTTAGATATGGGTATTAATTCTGATGATATGTTACTTAGAAGATTGGAGCTAACTCGTAAACTTCACGAATTAAAACAGTCGGACCGCAAGGATGTTGCTCAGAAAGCTAAAGTGCAATGGGCGATAGAGGGCGATGAAAATTCGAAATATTTTCATGGCATTATAAATAAGAGACGTGCTCAGCTGGGTATTCGGGGTGTTTTCGTTAATGGGCTTTGGACTACTGAACCGTCTTCGGTTAAAAAGGCTTTTGTTGACCATTTTGCCAATCGTTTTAATCAGCCGATGAACGCTCATCTTAAATTAAATATGATGTTCCCCAACCAGTTAACGCCTGATCAAGTAGAAGATTTGTACAGGAACATTGCTAATGATGAGATTAAAGCTGCAGTTTGGGCTTGTGGTGAAAACAAGTCGCCCGACCCAGATGGTTACACCTTCGAATTCTTTAGACAGTATTGGGATATCATTGGTTCTTATTTCTGTGCTGCGGTGGACTGGTTTTTTATAAGCGGGACCCTCCCTAGGGGATGTATCTAATCTTTTATTGCTTTGATCCCTAAAGTGACGGATGCCAAATTCGTTACAGATTTTTGTCCTATAAGCTTAATCGGGAGTGTCTATAAAGTGATCACCAAGATTCTTGCCAATCGGTTGTCTAGGGTTATCTCGGATCTTGTTTCCAATACTCAATCCGCTTTTGTTAAGGATCGACAAATTCTTGACGGCCCTTTCATTTTAAATGAAGCCCTTGTATGGTGCAAAAGGAAGAAGTCACAAGCTCTAACTAAGGCATACGATTCTGTTAGGTGGGACTTCCTTCTTGACGTTCCTTAGGCGTATGGTTTTGGTCCGAGATGGTGCTCGTGGATTCGCGGTATTTTTAGTTCTAATATGGCATCGATCCTTATGAATGGGAGTCCTACAGTTGAGTTTCTGATTCTTTGTGGTCTCAAACAAGGCGACCCTTTGGCTCCTCTTCTTTTCATTTTATTCATCGAGTCCCTTCACATATCCGTTTCTAGATCCATGAATGATGGTGTTTTTAAAGGTCTTCATATCAATGACTCAACGATCTTATCGCATCTGTTTTATGCTGATCATGCCATTTTTTTAGGAGAGTGGTCCGACGACAATTTGGCTAATCTTATCAGAATGTTGCAATGTTTCCAATTAGCTTCAGGGTTAAAGATTAATGTGCACAAGAGTCAAGTTTTGGGGGTTGGTGTTCATCCAGATATTGTCAATCAAGGCGCCTCGACCTTTGGGTGTACCGTCATGCACACTCCTTTTAAATATTTAGGTGTTACGGTTGGCGACCAGATGTCACATCATTCTGCCTAGCGCAACATCATCCAGAAAGTGCGCACTCGTTTATCCAAATGGAAAGTTAAAACCCTCTCCATTAGAGGACGATTGACTCTTCTTAAGTCTGTTCTCGGGGCTGTCCCGCTTTACTCTATGTCCATTTATAAAGATCCTAAAGGTGTCCTTCATGAGTTGGAGATGATTCGTAACAGTTTTTTTAATGGTGTTGATTCTGTAGAAAAAAAAGAAAACTTGGGTTGCTTGGGATAAAGTCTTGGCTTCAAAAAAACAAGGGGGTCTCAGTGTCTCTAGTTACTATGCTTTGAATCGTGCTCTCCTTCTTAAATGGGTATGGCAATTTATATCCAAAGATGGATCTTTATGGTCTCGGATTATCAGCACGCTTTACGGGTCTTCGATTGAGGATCACGATCCAAAGCGTCCCTCGTGCTGGAGTTCTATTCTTCGAGAGGTACAAACCTTGGCATTGAAAGGTTTTGATTTTTTTTCTCATATCAAGATTCGTGTAGGGAATGGTCATAATACCAGATTCTGGCGTGATTCCTGGCTTGTGGATTTGCCTATTTGCACTCGGTTTCCATGTATGTATGCTTTAGAGAGGAACAAAGAGATTTTAGTTGCTGTTAAATGGGGAGATCCTTCGTTCGATCATTCTTTCCGTAGACAAGCTCGGGATGGTGCGGAGAGCCAACAATGGGCCGAGTTACTTTCGTTGCTTGGTACGTTTACTCTTTCTCCCTCGATTGACAGATGGGTTAGTGATCTTAACGGAGAAGGATTGTTTCGTGTTAAAGATTTTCGTTCCTTTCTCGATGATCTTCTCCTTCCCTCCTCGAACATGGCTACTAGGTGGGTGAAATGTGTTCCGGTAAAGGTTAATGTTTTTGTGTGGCGTGCCCGGCTTGAGCGTCTTCCAACTAGAGACAATTTAGCCAAAAGAGGAGTTCCTATTGTTTCAAACCTTTGTCCGGTTTGTGGTTCCTTTCCTGAAGATGCTCATCATCTCTTCTTCGGTTGTGACTTAGCTAAAAATATTTTTCTGAAAATTTGTCGTTGGTGGAATCTCAGTTGGGCTCATGTTTCGTCGTTCGTCGAGTGGGACATTTGGTTCGCTTCTATTCGGCTGTCGAGCAAGCTCAAATCCTTGTTGGAAGGAGTTTTGATCACTTCTTGGTGGTTTATTTGGTCATTTCGGAACCGGTCTATTTTTGAAGAGCCCCCCCCCCCCCCCCCCCCCCCGAGGCGTTCGGTGATGTTTGACGATATCATTACTTTCTCGTTTAATTGGTGTGTTAACCGATGTTCTAGTTCTTTTTCTTGGGACCTTTGGTTAAAGAACCCTTATTTGATTTTATTGTAATGTTTTTTCTAGCGCCTTGCTAGCTTTAATGAAATTTGCCGTTCAAAAAAAAATCCATTAGGACCACGACCAGGTGCTTTGTTACTTCGACAATCCCAAACCGTGTCCTTTATTTCTACCAAAGAAAAAAGGCTTTCAAGAAGATGTACCTCATCGAAAGAGTCATTTGAAGAGGTTGATTTTAAAAAGTGGCCTTGAGTAGCTAACTTCTTTGTATCTAGTACTAAAGAAGTGAAACACATGGTTTTTAATTGACATTGCATCCGACACCCACTCTTCTTGTACGTTAAGACCAGTAATACGAGATATATTCCTTCTCTTGTTTATGATCCCATGGAAGAAACTTGTGTTCTCATCACCTTCCAAGGCCCATCGAGTTTTTGCCCCATTTGTCAAAAGTTAGCTCATAATCCTCTAGTCCTTATTCAACAAAACACGCATTTTCTTTTATAATATACGCTTGTCTTTTTTTTTTCCTTTTTAACTTAATTATATCCAAACATGTGATATTTCAATATATGAGTTTTATCTTGCTTCTGTCATAGTAACAACAATAGAGTTAAGATCAATGTAGACCCAACATTTGTCATAGACCCAATGAACCAATTCTGGCCACTCATTTTTTCATCAAAAATAAAAAACATCAATTTTTACACACCTCTTTTTAAAATATAAATATCTTACAAACGGTAAATCGTCATCACGACAAAAAATTTCACCATCCGACGCAGTATTTTTTTTATCTTTCAGTGGACGGGTGACACGATATACTTTCCGAGGAACTTTTTTTCGATTTTTTTTTTTCAGTCAACGAATTGCGAAAAATATATATGATTCGTATAACGGATCATATATGATTCGTATAAAGGATCATATATGATTCTTTTAACGGATCATTATATGATTTCATAAAATTCATATATGATTTCTAAAATCATATATGATTTTGATTTCGACAAACTTTTTCAATTTTGTTTCTGTCACGAATTACGAAAATCATCTATGATTCGGGGTATGACGATCATATAGTTTCGTACTAGAATCTTATATGATTTCATAAAATCATATATGATTTCATAAATCATATATGATTTCATTAAATCGTATATGACTTCATAAAATCATAAAAGAAAGTTCGTCGAAAGTATATAGTGTCGCCCCTCTATAGAAAGATAATTTAATTCTTGTCGCGATGGTATGTTTTGTTTTGCGTAACGATTAACGGTGTGTGAGATATTTAATTTTTAAAAAAGAGGTGGAAAGTGAGTTTTTTTATTTTTGATGAAAAAATGAGTGGCTATGATTGGTTCATTGGGTCTATGACAAATGTTGGGTCTATATTGAACTTTTGGCAACAACAATAATAGAAAATTTCTACTAATTTTATATACTTTTAAAAAATAAAATTTATGCATAAAGTTGTATTATTTTTTCCTTTCTTCATCTAATTATCTATAATTAATTGACACATTTGTCTTTGATTCTTTATCTTTTTTTTAAAAAATGACTAAATAAACATAGTTACTTCCTGACATAAATTGATTTTTAATCAATTCTATGCAGCCTTGGTAATAAAAAGTCATTAGAAATTAATCCTTCCGTCCCATTTTTATTGTCCATGTTTCCTTTTTAGGATGTCTCAATTTAATTGTCCACTACTAAAAATAGATAGGGAAGTTTGATCAAATTTACTATATTACCCTTTTTTAAAATTATTATTACAAACTTTATAGAAGACTTTAATTAATTAGCTAAGGGTAAAACTGTCATTCTGTCAAAAAGTAAGAAAGAGAAAGCAGTAATAAATGCACTTTTCTTAAAAAGTATGTTTTTTGTCGGGGGGACAATAATTTTGGGACGGAGGGAGTAACTAGTACAGTATCAAGAAAAAATCAAATTTGATAATTTTAGTTTAGTAATTGTCGTTAACAAATAACATCACCATACAAGTTAAAAAATATATTTTATAAATCGACAACAATTTTTGACACGATATAAACAATTAAAATCACATTTATAATTTATAACTCCAAAGTATTTAACACACCATGCATCATGGGAATACGATTCTATGATTTTAATTGGTTTTATATTTGTCAATCAGATTTGAGTTTCATGACTTGTGATGTCATGTCTTACATAGATTGTTGATGTTTGGAGTTCGTTTTAAAACATTTGATATTAAATTACCAATATCATTTCGTCATAGTTTCAATTGATCCGCATGGTGTATGATAACACATGATATGGCATATCTATATAAGCTATTCTAACAAAAAAAACTTTGATATTTGGAATTATAAAACTTTGGTTATCCTTACCGTCATCTACACAAAAGGTTATGCTTGCCACTATTAGACGAACTATTCCTTTCATGTTAGTTGCGAATATAAATTACTAAGTAGTTAAATACCTCGAGTGTTAATAAACATTATTTTTAAGGGCCGTTCGTTGAAGGTCATGAGCAATTTTGACATGTGTTGGCCTTTATTGTGATAGGTGTTCCTTAAGTTAACCGGTTTTACGTATTGGCCCGTCATCACCTAATTTATTCGCGTAGCTAGAACTGTTCGATGTAAGGTTTCAGCGGGTTTTAGCGTCAAGGTCGTGGTCGATTTTCACCCGTTTTCATACTTCAAATTGGGTGATGCCCTTATATGGTTAGGTGGTATGTTGGAGTTCGGTTGGCGAAGGGTTCCACTTTTAATTGTTTCGATCTTTCATATCAAAAGAAGTTGTTGGGTCGTGATAGTTGCTTAGTGTCGTGAAAGTTGTTTTTGTGCCATTGTAGTTGTTTAGGTTTGATTAGTCGAAAGCATACGTTAGATTATTGTAACTCCTACTATTTTGCTAGTTTTATTTTTTACATAATATATGTTATTTAAAAAAAAACTTCCAAAAACCATAGCACAGCAAGGAATAATAAAACATTTATAAAATAGTTACCTTTTTGCTTACGATTATTCGCTTAAAGTACATTATTCGTTTAATTTTTTGTTTAAAAGCATTATTCTCTTTATATAATTCTTTCCCATAATTTATTTCACTATCGTACTCCTTATTTAATTGATTTAGAACGTTTGTCGATTTATGTCGTCTAAATTGCCCTCTTGTGTCTTGAGCATCTGATGATTGCCACATGGAGGTATTCGGTTGGGTGTCGCTTATGTAATTCAACTTGGAGTTTGATTATTTGTCATTAAAATCTAAAACAAAACTCAAAAGAGAAATGTTAGGCTCACATCATTTTTATAAACAAACATTCACACTCACATGTGATATGTGAGATGTACCAATTAATTTGCATGAAATTTTCTCTTTCTTAATTTGTACCCTCCATGATTATATGTCACATGTGGGTGTGGATGTTTGTTTGTAAAAATGATGTGAGCCTAGCATTGCTCACAGCAAAATATACTACTTCCATGCTGAATTGTACTTCGTATTTCTTTGCGCTGTTCTAACTTAGTTGTTTAATAGTACTAAACAAGGAACATGTCTTCGTGTTTCGCGGCGAGTCAATAATGTATATTTAATTGAATGACTAAAGTGTAAAATAAATAACGGTGCATATTATTATTGCTATTCGATAAGGTTTAATAACGTAAAGTCAAAGGCCTAACATGTAATAAAAACTAACCATCAAAGAATAATCGTGTATATTTAATTGAAAGACTAAAATGTAAAATAAGTTAACCATCAAGGAAGAAAAATGTAAATTACGATTCAATAAGGACTAAAAATGTAAAATCAAAAGATTAACATGTAATAAAAAGTAGCAACCAAGGACTAATAATGTAAAATTTCAAGGACTAACATGTATTTTAAATCAACCATCAAGGACTACCATTGCATATCACTATTGCTTAGCATCTCTACTACTTTATAAAGCATTTATCCCATATAATTTTAAAAGTCTTAAAATTTTAAGAACAAAACAATTCTTGTTATAGAAAGATTTGTAACACACAATATTAATGCTGCCCATAAAACCATATTAATTATAATTTGTAACAGCCCAAAGGTATAACAACTCATTTAAATCATATGAATTGTAACAACCCATTTGAACGCAAACTTACACCCAATCTGATAAACATAAACTTTTTCTCATTCACCCTAAAAACGCAAAGTCGCACCTTTTGATGTGAGTTTCTTTACGGTTTTTAATGTTTAGATCAGTATGCTCTTGGTGTTATTTGTTTTTTTTGCTTCCCTTTTAACGTGTGATCTTTTTTGTGGTTTTGTAGTTGTTTGAAAGTGAAAATGGAGATGTCAAGATGAAGATTTCAAATGGTAATAATATTATCTATGCTTTACTTTTTTTTGTTCTTGTTGCTTCTCTATAATGTCATACTGCTAAGTGTTGATGTGATACGGGATGGGTTAACACGATCTATTAGGTGGATTATGAAAAAGGTCGATGTTGGTTGTGCCGGCGATGATAGTTACTGATGAAGAAGGTGATGCCGAAAAAAGGTATCTTAACTTTAAGTATAGATTCCATTCTTTTTTCGTTTTATTTTTCGTATTTTTGAGTTTGATGGGTTTATTTTCGTTGTCGCCTTACATAGGATCCGATCATCTCCTCCGACCTCATGTTTCATTTTGATTAGTATATGTGATAATTTTGTTTGAATTTAGAGTTTAAAATCTAAGTTTTCTTATGATGTCTTTGTAGTTTTTAGTATCTTAAAAATAAGATACAGAGAAAAAAAATGATAAAATGAATGAAAACTTAAAAATGATGATTTGTTGGTTTTTACGTATTTTTTTGTACAATGTTTGTAGTTTTCGATCTACTTTGATGTTCTTTTCTTATCGTACAGTTTTTCAGATACGAAAATTTAAAGATTTGATTCACAACCTAATGTTAATAGATTTTGTAAAATTATTTCTACTTCTCTATCTCTATCTCTACTACTTTATAAAGTATTTAGAGAATTATGATTTTGGAAGTCTTAAATTTCTAAGGAACCAAAACATTTTTTGTTATGGAAGGATTTCAAAACTTAATCAATACTTGTAACCTTTAAAGTTGTATCCGTCGTATTAATGACCAAATAAGTTCATATGAATTGTAACAACCCATTTCAATATAAAAACTCTCCACACTCAATCTGATAAGCATAAACTTTCTCTCATTCACTCTAAAAACACAACTCGTACATTTTGATGTGAGTTTCTTTAGGGTTTTTAATGTTTAGATCAGTATGCTCTTGGTGTTCTTAGTTTTTTTTTGCTTCCCTTTTAACGTGTGATCTTTTTGTGGTTTTGTAGTTGTTTGAAAGTGAAAATGAAGATGTCAAGATGGAGATTTGGAATGGTAATAATATTATCTCTGTTTTACTTTTTTTGTTCATGTGCTTATATATAATGATCCTACTGGTAAGTGTTGTTCTGATACTTGATGGCAGTTAAACTCGATTATAGGTGGATTATGGAAAAGGTCGATGTTGGTTGTGCCGGTGATGATAGTTACTGATGAAGAATGTGATGCCGGAAAAAAATATCTTAACTTTTAAGTATAGATTCCATTTTTTTAGTTTTGATTTCCATATTTTTTAGTTTGATGGGTTTATTTTCGTTGTCGCCTTACATAAGGATTAGTCGTATGTGCTTCAATCCTATGTTTCAGTTTTGATAGTATATGTGATTATTTTGTTTGAATTTAGAGTTTAAAAATTCTAAGTTTTCTTATGATATCTTTGTAAGCTTTAGTTATCTTAAAAATAAGATACGGAGAAAAAAAATGACAAATTGAATGAAAACTTAAAAATGACGATTTGTTGGTTTTTGCGTATTTTTTGGTACGTGTTTGTAGTTTTTGATCTATTTTGATGTTCTTTTCTTATCGTTCCATTATTTAGATACGAAAATTTAAAGATTTGATTCTCATGGATTTTCAAAACCGTCAATGTTCAGTTAGTATTTTTATTTTGTTAGTTTGTTAGGCCTAAGAAAATAATGGGCTAAAAACTAGCGAGAAACATAAGATAGATATTAGCTTAGTAAACTCGTATTGGCACTCGATCCTGCGAGTTTACATTCGATTCTACGATCCCACTTACGATCCCACCTCATATGCGATCCTACCACGATAATACACGTTTTTTGCTGGTAAACACGTAGGATCGTATGATCCTACGAGTTTACTCGCGAGCTTGACAGCCTTGCTTGTAGCATATAAAACTTAAAAAAGTTATTAATATACATTAAAGTGTCAGTTATGAAATCTTAATATAAAAAGAACTCATTGTTTATGAAAGAATAAAAAAACTACAACACAAACTAATCATACTTCACACACAATAAATTCAGCCATACAAGGTTCTTCTGGTCTTTGAACCTCGCCTAGCCCTTGGCCGAAAGATTTAATTATACGGGAACTCGTCGCCGTAATGCGCGGGTACCGGTCTATTTTAACTTATGTTTCAAAGATGCTACTTACGTGTTCCTTTCTTTTGTTTGGATCTTATGTTTACTTGGATATGAAATACTTTGCATTGTTATTGCTTAAAGTTATTTTAATTTAACAGTTGTTGTTAGAAAAACGTTTAACCGAATAACATTTGCTCGCCGCAAAATATAGTCACATGGTAACTGCCGCCACATTGCGCGGGTACCCGTCTATTAGTGTATGAATAGGAAACACATTTGATAAATGTTATATTTTCAAATATTGATAAAGTAGTTTATCAGGCTGGTCACAATGGTTTAGGGTCGCGACCCGTACTTTTGGCTGCCACATCAGCTTTCTCTCTCCGGCGATCTACATGCGACTTTTTGCCACTACAAGACGACCTTCATTTTTTTTCAATTTTTTTAACATCAAATTTAAATTTCATTGATAATAAAAAACATTACATAAATAATAAAAACATTACATAACAACAAAATTCAAATCGTAATTAAAAAGAATACATAGATAAAAACGTAAACGCATGAAACGATACGAGAACACAATCTTAGATTGCTTGGTAAGTCTTGATGAGTTTGTCTCTGTTATTTATGCTGGCAAACACTTTTTCTCTAGCCGCCTCCAAGATGTTTGAGATACGCTTATCCGATTCCGAGCTCAAACGCAGAGTTTGCACACTGAGGTTTTTAGTGGCTCGTCGATAGGTAGAGAACGCACCCTCATTTTCTCCTCAGTCCGGTCTAGATTCTGGAGCATATAACGATTTATCTCCCCCAACAAATTGTTAATCAACTGGTACTTCTTTTCTTGTTCCTTTCGTAGTCGGCTAATGATAGCATCTCGCACCTTATTTTGTTCGTTAGCCATATTGTGTGTATAGAAATTATTAGAAGTGGTTTGAATGTGTGAGAGAGTTAGAAGTTATGTGAGAAAATGATGAGAGGATGAGGGGTATTTATAATGGAAAAGTAGTCGTTGGAATAGTAGCTGTTGGAATTTAAAATTTGAAAATATAAATATTGAATTATTTAAATACATTAAAAAAAATTACATAAAAAACATTACATAATAATTATTCAAATACATTAAAAAACATTACATAATAAAATAAAATACATTACAAACTTAAACTAAACTTAATTATTACGTTGTTGGTACGTTGGCACTTCAATTTCTGTCCAAGCATGATGATTTTTCAAAATTCTCCAACACGCCACCATTGTGAAGGGATGTCCGTACACTGTTTGAAATTCGGCTAACGCATTTTGAAACAAAGCGAGGTCAGAAGACCCGTTCTCGTCTATCCATTGGACACCATCGTAAACGACACTAAACGCAGCAACTTTGGGATGAATCGAATTTTTCCATTTGGAGACGATGACATCGTATTCTCGAATAGTTCCTCCCATGTCTTTCTCAAAGTTAGCAAAAACATCCGACCAAAAACCCTTTTTTCGTGATGTCTCCTGACCCATACGTTTTCATCGCGTTGCACCAAGCTGTACACAACGTTATTTCTTCCGCTGTTGTCCATGATCGTGTCGTATTGGCCTTTCCATGGCGGTTTTAAGAGGAAGCCATTGTGTGTATAGAAATGAGAAGTATAGAGATAAGTGGTTTGAATGTGTGTACAAAATGATGTAATAAGTTGGGTAGTGTTAAAGTTTTTAAATTATAAAATTTTAAAAAGTTTTTTTTAATTAATATGAAAAATGGGACGTTTGTTTTGGTTTTACTTGACTCGACAACGGTCAGTCCAACGATCTATATTTCAAAAAACCTTCAGCGACCGACTGGTCCGCTATGGTGGCGACCGAGTTTGACTGACGGTCGACCGACCATGGCAACCAGCCTCAAGTTTTACATATTCACGTTATTTTTGAACGAAGAAAGTATGGTCCAACATGTCTTTTGAGATGAGTAATTATAGAAATGACTACTCCATATGTCTAAACATAGGTATACTGCGGTACAAATAATTACTGACCTTGTTATATTATATATGCATAATCATGTACTTAGAGCATTCACAATGCTTTTATCTCCAAAAGACTTTTTGATCTTGTCACATCATTTCTCATTAATTTTATCATACAAAAACCTATGTTTGCAAAAGTCCTTCATTGCAAAGAAGCTATACTAAAAGCTTTTTAGAACAATTAATACTAAAAAAACTATCAAGTCTTATGTCTGAAACAGTTTTGATCTACCAAGTCTTTAGCAAAAAAAGCTTCATCAAAAAACATGTGGAATTCTTTTGCGCAAAATGTATGTAGATATAGCATTTCTCTTTCGATACCTCGACTTGATGCATTTAATGCACACTACTTTAATGACTAAAAGCTTTGAAGAAAGACTTGAGTTCTATCAAGTCTTGTGAAAAAGCTTTTCAAAAATCTTTTGTTGCAATACATAAAAACCTTTCAAAAGGCTTTTTAAATTTTTGACCCATTATGAATGCTCTAGTGTAATGAAAAAACCACTTAAAACACCTTTCCAAATAGTAGTTTGAGTTTAGTACACTTTTAAGACACAACAATACAAATTTGTACGTTTATGAAAATCATTTATGATATTGTTTCTGGTTGTTTATGTTTTGGTTTCTCGAAATGCTAAGAGTGTTCTCTCATATTTGGGTTTTATTATATAAACATAAGATCAAAAAATTAATCCGCACATAACTTGGTCTCATTTTGTGCAAATGATATATAAAAATCTAGCTAAATTCTTAGTTTGGTGACTTGTTTAAAAAGATTTTACAATTTTTGATGGTCTCTTTGTATTACAACATTGATTTTCATTCATGCGTTGCCGCGTAATATCTGTATGCAATTGTAGTACACACAAGTATAGTGTTCCGTATCTTATAAACTTATATTTTTTACTACGTAAGATCACTTTTGCTGTATTAACTATAAAAAATTGTAAGTAATTTAAAGACAAACGAGAAGGTATATTGAACAAAGTTATTAGGCATGTCCTAAACAACTTAAGTGTTGGCATCAAAATATTAAGTCAAACAAAAAAGTCAAAGTCATTAATGGCTAGTATCAGGTCTTTACGTTTAAGGAACTTTGTAACTATTGTAATAGGCTAGTCGGGTATACCAGATCGAGGTTTAATATAATATTGTATGTGTTGCGGGCCAAAAGCTCAACCAAAGCAGAGCCCAGCCCATGATCTCATACCCTAGGTATTACATGTGTATGTTAGGTGTATATATACCCCTCTCCACACTTCAAAAGCGTGTTGGTTGTTTGTTACTCTTTCCATTTGCAAGAAACTTACTTCATTCCATCTCTTTCTCTTTTTAGATTTCTATCATTATTTTTGTTTATGATTTGTGGAAATGATGACATGGTTGGGAAAACAAGCGGTATCAATCGCCCGGGTAGATTAGGGGTGATTTGTGACTTATTTGTGGCTTATTTCTTTCAAAACTCTCGGCTCAAACATTTATACATAAAACACATAATTTTTGATCTTTAAATGATAAAATGAAATAAAGTTTGTGTTTTTATTAATCTAAAACATGTTTTGAATACGATTTGAGTTTAAAGTGTATAGCTTTTTGAGTTTAAAACCGTTTTTTTGTTTGTTTGAGTCGAACCTTAGGTGAAATAAAAACTGAAAAGCATCAATTTTTAGCTTCAAAAAATAGTCATTTTTTGAGTATAAAGTGTACCAAGCTTGTGTTATTACGAGTCTTGAACATGTTTAGGATACGCTCTTGTTAGAAAGTTGTAATCTTTCACGCTTAAAATCTTTGTTTTTTTTTGAATTTTGGTCACGTTTTGGTTTGGGAAGGACTGGGCGAAACAAACTTATAAGGACAAAAGGATGAGGGTTTTTAGGAACAAAGTTCAGGCGCAACAAAAGGACATCAGGCAAAACAAAGAGTTTGTTTTAAGTGACTCAAGATCCCATCTACTTGAGTACTCAGATGAAACACATGAGTGTTTCAGGCAAAACAACTTGGTTTTCCTAAGTGAAACAAGTGTGTTTTGATCTAGACGAAACAAGTAAACCCTAAGTGAAACAACCTTGGTTTCTAGGTGAAACAAAACTAGCAGTTCCAGGTGAAACAAAAGTATTTGTCATGCGTAACAAATGTGAGAATTCAGGCGACTTAAGGTTGAAAAGCTAGGTGAAACAACAAGCTTATCTAGGAGAATTATCAACTCATTTCTAGAAGAAACAAACTTGATTTTCATGGCGAAAAAACTACTTAAAGCTAGGCGAAACAACCTTGAAACATGCGAAACAAAGGTGGGGAAAGTGTTTGAGCTTTGAACGAGTTAACTCAGTTAATACCGGGTAAAGGGGTTTTGGTTTCTATTCGAGTTGCAAACCCTAATCGTGTTTAACATCACTTACCCTCAACTTGAAACTTTTTTGCATTGTTAGTCCTTGGTTAGTGAAGAATCATAACAACTGTTAAATTTTCAAACGTTGTCTCTTAACGACAAATATTTACACCGTTAGTCCTTCGTTAATAAGAATTCAAACAATCGTTATCAACGACTCAAATCACAAAACAACAACAACTTAAAACCACAACACATCACTTTATCTAGTTAAGATCCATTATATTTTTCACATATCACTTCACAACCCACAACCAAAGATTTACATGCTATAAAAGATAAGTAGTCAAAAGTGAAAGAGGAATGCATGGTATAATTTAGATTACTTCATTTACACCTTAAGGTTCTCTTGCTTCCCCTGTCTTCTGTTTGCGTTGTCTCATATGGCCTTGTTGTTTTCCTTGATTCCCCTGTCTTCGATGCTTGTGTGCTTTCGTGGTTTGCCTGTTTGTCCTGCACTTATGTTGTTGTTCTGTTGGTAGGTCCTCTAGGCCCTTTTAAGCTAGTTTGCCCCGCTTAGTGATTATTATTTTTCTTTGCATATCTATGTGCTTTTTGCTCTATTTCTCTTTGTATGCCTTCTCGTTTTTATCGCATGTTTGCTTTTCGTGTTTGTCTGCTCTCGTGTTTGTATGCTTGCTTTATGCTTTTTGTGCTGTGCGTTGTTGCTTTTGTCTTTTGTTTGCCTAGTCTTCTATGGCCTTGTTGTGTTCCTTGCTTCCCTTGTCTTGTGCTTGTTTCGATGCAGGTGTGCTTTCGTGTTTTTCCTGTATGGCCTGCCCGTATGCTGCTACTTTCTTTTGGTTGGGCCTCTAGCCCTTTTTAAGCTAGTTTTCCCCGCTTTTGTGTTTATTAATTTACTTTGTGTCTCTATGTGCTTTTTGCTCTATTGCTTCTATGTATGCCTTCTCGTTTTGTCGAATGTTTGCTATTCGTGTTTTCCTGATCGTTCTTGCTTTGCATGCTTCCGTGTTCGTATGATTGTTTGTGATTTTTGTGCTTTGCGTTGTTGCTTTTACTTCGTCTTGCTTGATATGTGCTTTTTCTTGCCTTCTGTATCTGCCTCATGTATCTTCGCCTTCCTTGTTTCCTTTCTTTATCATACTTTCAAAATCAATAACAATAATAGGAATAATTATAATAATAATAATAAAATAAAATAAAAATCAAAAAAACATGCCTTTTTCTCTCTCTCTCTTTCTCTCTCTCTCTCTCTCTCTCTCTCTCTCTCTCTCTCTCTCTCTCTTTTCTCTTAGCCAGAGGTCTACCCGGAAGCAGTCTCCTTATCTATCAAGGATAAGGGTATGATCTGTCTACATTTCACCTCTCCTATACCCTGCTCTGGCGGGATTGGGTATTGTTGTTGTTGTACACCTTAAGGTTCTCTCAAACAAAGATTTAAAAGGAACTCAAACTGAGGATGGATTCAAACGGGCATTTATGACACTCTTTGGTCAAGATGTTCAGAATTTCATAAAAACAATGTTCCTAAACGTGGATCAACTATAAAAGCAACTTGACAAAAAAGAATTTCACGAGAATGTATCCATGATTGGCTTCACAGTGCTCAAGACAGAATTTCAGCAATTCATAAATTCATGGTTTTCTTTAAATTATGATGGTCAAATGACAAGCAAGTATTTTATAAAATACACTAGACTCGAAGTTCAAAATTTCAAAGATATACTGATCTAACATATGGATTCTGTTAAGAAGTCAATTGCTGAAATAGCACTGTATAAAAGAAGTATTACAGTTGGGTGAATGAAAGACAACTACAAACAAAAGAGGGAAAGGTTGATACAGGTAAAGCATTGGATGGTAGTATGATTGTCATAGAAAGCAGAGGGATAAAATCAAGAAAGCAAGATACAAGCAACAGATCAAGGAATGACACAGATGTTGATAATGCAAATATCAGACACTCATATGATGAAGAGCCAATGGCTAAGGTACAATCGACTGTTGAACATAATGTATCTACTAATGAACAACAACATGCTGAGCAACCTGAATTCAATAATGAAGGATGGGTTGATCAGGATGCTAAACAATGTCATGACAAACGTCCTTTGCTTGCTCAATTAACTGAAAACAAGACAACTGAACTTTTAGACCAATCTCCTGAGTCTAAAAATATTTGTCTCAAAAAGACCATTGCCTAGTTTCAAAAAGTTTTTTCAAGAATGAAAGCACATTGTATCACTCTTGAACTTAAATTTCAAAATCAGGGCAACATGGTCAATTTTTGAAAGAAATAAGTAATGGAGCCAAGATTAAAAACAACATTGATGATATTGAAACAATAAATATCGAATTGGAATATAGTGTGGCTACATTATTTAAGGAAAATGAGCATTTGAAAAAGACTTATAAAGATCTTTATGATTCTATTAAAAAGACACGAGCTTAGACGAAAGACCAAAATGACTCTTGAATTGCTCAATTGAACAAAAATTCTATTGAAAATGCTAAGCTCACATTTAGGAAAAGGTGTATGCAAATGCATCATTGAAAAACAAATTAAGAAAGTTAACAAGAAATAGTGTGGATACTAAGTTTGAAAAATCATCGATCTTGGAGAAACCACCTTTCACCCACTCAGAAACCAATCAGTTGTTAGATGGCTCACTTCTTCTCACCCCTTTTTATATACCAATAAATATAAATACACAACAAGGATCAGAATCCGCGAGACCAATGAAACCGGAAGCAGTATAGGGTGTCTCCGGGTCGTTATGTCCCAACGAGGCTTGAATGGAAAATCGAAAGACGAATTGATAATCGATGTTTGAATATGACAAGGAATGATTGGGTACTAACACTAATAAGCAAATGCACGAGAAGAGAAGCAAGGAAAATAAGCTAGAGCAGGCCTAAAAGCTAGGAATGGTAAAAACACTTAAAACTTTTATACTAAGACACAAATAAGCTCAAATAAGCTTAAGACAAATCAAATAAGCTAAGCTAACTCTAAATAAGCAAATTCAAAAAGCAATTAAGCTAAATTAAGCAAGAAAAACTCAGCAGTACTAACAACAGTACTAACAGTATTAACTATCAGTACTAACCTGGAGTTAGTACTGCTAGCTTTAAGTTAGTACTGCTAGCTTAAGGTTAGTACTGCTAGCTTTAACAAAACACAATGAAACAAGAAATAAGCAAATAAGCTAAAACAGATATTTAACTAACCCTAATAAGCACTCAGGCATAAGAATAAGCAACTAGATTAAACTAAAATGGCAAATAAGCTAAAAGCTACAATCTGATCAACTACTAAAATTGCTTTGAAAAGGCGAATAAGCTTAAATAAGCTTACTCCTAAAGACAGTAAAGGAAAATGGTTTAATCTACTCTAAAAAGCTAAGGAAATCTTAAATAAGCAGAAATAATAAGCTGATAAGCTAAAATGAACCACCAGTACTAACAGTTTTAACTAACAGTACTAACTTGGAGTTAGTACTGCTAGCTTTAAGTTAGTACTGCTAGCTTTAAAAGTTCCAAAAGAGAACTAGCAGTACTAACTATGGGTTAGTACTGCTAGTTGAAAATACCCCTGAAAGTTTTCAAAAATCATTTTTCTTTTTATATTAAGCTGATTTGATCCTAATTTATTAAAAACAGATTATCAAATAACAAAATAAGGCATTTATAAGCAGACTTCAATCAAGAATAAGCACTTAAATAAGCTGAATCAATCTAACAGTTTTAACTAAGCATACTACCAGTACTAACTTGGAAAGTGACACAAACTATTTTCAAACTAACAATAAAGTTTTCAAAAGTCATTATTTTTTATATTTTAAGCTTATTTGATCTTAAATTGTTAAAAATAGATTATCAAATAACAAAATAAGACACTTATACGCAAATTTTAATCAACAATAAGCACTTAAATAAGCTAAATCAATCTAACAGTATTAACTAAACATACTACCAGTACTAACTAAGAAAGTGACACAAACTGTTTTTAAACTAACAACTAAGCAAGATAAGCACTAAACATCATGATAAAGCATAAATAAGCAAATATAAGTAACAAATAAGCACTATTAAGCAGTTCTACAGTAAATAAGAAAAATAGAAGACAATACGAGAGACTTAACACCCTTGCTCAAAACAGGGTTAAACAAAGAATCTACAAGCTTTAGCTTGTGTAAAACAAGCTAGTAGTGTCCATAAGCCCATCCAGAATTAGAGTTAGTATTGCTAAGTATAAATTAGTGTTGTTAATAATCTTAATGAAAATTATGCTAAGTAGTTAGTACTGCTAGTTACTACTGCTAGTGTATATTACTACTGCTAGTAATATTAGTACTGCTAGTTACTACTGCTAGTAATGTTAGTACTGCTAGAGTAAAGTTAGTACTGCTAATGTAACTTAGTACTGCTAGTGGAGAATGAAGAAAATATTCTAAGTAGTTACTACTGCTTGTACACAGTTAATGCTGCTGGTGTATAAGTTACTACTGTTGGTGTTCAGAGTTAATGTTGCTGGTACAAAGTTACAACTACTGACAGAGTTACAACTGCTGAAAGATTACAACTGCTAAAAGATAAAGATTGATTGAAGATCAAGATTACTTCCGGGATAAGTATGAGTTATCTATAGAATAGATCATGTCGAATATTCTATGTTTTAGGAATATATTGTAAATCAACTAGGACTCTTTGGTGTATAAAAGGAGGTCTTAGGGTATAGAGTTCTATGTATCAAACAAGTCATTCATAGAATTATCATAGCTTCAAGGTTTTGTAACCCTAATACTAGGAGAGTATTCGTATTATTTGTAATAATAATATTGGAGCTTTTGTTTATTGAATTGTGTCTTCATAGTATTACCGTTTCATTAAAGAATTATTCTTATTGATCAAAGATTAGATTTCGCATAATCTTTGATATACTTTACAAAGTTTTTACTATAGTTGTGTTGGATTTATCTTGCATAATTAAACCTTACACAAGCTAAGGAATTCAAGATCTATTGAAGTGGGATTCAAACAAGAGGTATCCTACTCCTGGGATCAACAAGTGGTATCAGAGCTTGTTGCTTTGAGAAGCTTTGAAAAAAAAGAATCTGCAATACATATGGTGGCTGCATCAAAAGTGCCTATGCTCAAACCAGCTGAGTATGAGCTTTGAAGGATGAGGATAGAACAATACATCCAGATGGTTGATTACTCTCTATAGGAAGTCATAGAAAATGGTAATGTACCTCCAGTAACAAAACTTGTTGAAGGTGTTAAGACTATAATTGCTCCTGCAACTGCTGAAGAAAAGGCACAAAGGAGGTTAGAGTTGAAGGCAAGAAGCACTCTATTGATAGGCATACCTAATCAACATCAATTGAAGTTTAACTCCATCAAAGATGCCAAGTCATTGCTACAGCCTATTGAGAAGAGGTTTAGAGGGAATGCTGCTACTAAAAAGACTTAGAGGAATCTTCTAAAGCAGTAATATGAAAATTTTACTGCATCTAGCTCAGAGGTGTTATATCAAACCTTTGATAGGCTTCAAAAGCTTATCAGTCAATTGGAGATTCATGGTGACAGTATCTCACAAGAAGATGTGAATCAGAAGTTCTTAAGAAGTCTGTCACCAGAATGGAACACACATACCATTGTGTGGAGGAACAAGCCTGAGATAGATACATTAAGCTTGGATGATCTTTACAACAACCTGAAGATCTATGAACCAGAGGTCAAAGGGACATTAACCTTAAGCACAAACACACAAACATAGCCTTTGTGTCCTCAAAGAGCACCAACAATACAAATGGAGCAGTTAATACTGCTCATGGTGCTACAACTGCTAGCACTCAAGCTACTACTGTTAACTCAACAATAATTGATAACTTGAGTGATGTTGTTATCTGTGCTTTCTTTGCAAGTCAACTAAACAGACCACAACTTGACAATGAGGACTTGCAACAAATTCATCCTGATGATTTAGAAGAGATGGACTTAAGGTGGCAGATGGCTATGCTAACAATGAGGGCAAGGAGATTCTTGAAGAACACTGAAAGAAAGCTTACTTATAATGGTAATGAGACTATTGGGTTTGATAAGTCCAAGGTAGAGTGTTACAACTGTCGCAAAAGGGGACACTTTGCAAGGGAGTGCAGGGCTCTAAAAATCAAGAAAACATGAATAAGGAGAACACAAGAAGGGTTGTGCCAATGGAGACAACTACTTCTAATGCTTTGGTGTCTTGTGATGGTTCTGGTTATGATTAGAGTGATCAAGCAAAAGAAGGTCCAACTAACTTTGCACTCATGGATTACTCTTTTACAAGTTCTAACTCTGAGGTATCTACTGATTCAAACTGTTCATCATCTTATTTGGAAAATGTTAAAATTCTTAAAGAACAAAATGAACAACTGTTAAAAGACTTAAGGACATCTAAGTTAAATGTTATTGCTTATAAAACAGGTTTAGAGTCGGTAGAAGCAAGACTTCCAGTCTATAAGAAAAATGAGTCTATTTTTGAGGAAGATATCAAGGTCTTAAAACATGAGATTCATTTAAGAGAAGTAGCCATTACAGAGCTTAGAAGGGGGGGGTGGGGGGGGTGTGTGTGGTTGGTTGTGGTGTTTGGGGGGGGGGGGTTTTGTTTGGTGGGTTTGGGGGGGTTGATGTTGGGGGGGTGTATTTGTGGTGGGGGGGTGGTTGGGTAGTTGGGATATATGTGTGTGGGGGATTTGTAGGATGGATTTAAGAGGGTTGGTATTTGGGTTGTAGGGGTGGGGGATTATGTAATTAAATAAAAAATGGAATGGAGTTGTTGTTTTTTGGGAAAAAAAAGTGGGGGGGGGAAAATAATCAATCCCCTTTATAATAAATTTCCATTTAAAAAAAAATTAGCCATTACAAGCTTTTAGAAGATTTGAAACTGAATCAAAAAACAAAAAGATGAAATTAACCCTAAACAGTAAAAAATTTTTGAAAGAAAATTCTTCCTAAAAAACTAAGCAAATTAATAACTGTTTAGATAGTTATAAGTTTGCAAAACCAAGTTTTTAGGGTAAATAAGTTATTGTTTTTTTTTCCACTCCTTTATAAATGAAACTTTTTATGCCCTCCAAAACCCATGATCCCTGTCCCATTCCTTTTTTTATTTAGAAGAGGTATTTTGCAAGTGAGCTAATGAGTTTTATTAAGCCCCAAATAGTTTTGAAGAAAAAGCCTATAGTTGAGAAAAGTAAAACTAAGGCTAGTGAACAAAAACCTAAAGCAGTTAGGAAGAATAATGGTGCTCCAATTATTAAGGATTAGGTGTCTGATAATGAGGAAGATGATGTAACACCCCCAAAAAATGTGTCGCATCGGAAATGTGTCAAGGGTCGTTACTTCATAATACACAGTGCTAGATACAAGAGAACGACCTCTAAATGTGTCATTTGAAAAGTAATCTCGTTGATTTCCTTGAAATTGATATAACAACCCAACGAGATTTGATCATTTGTATGTAAGTAGAAATCCATAAATAAGATCTTGTCAATTTAGACTCTAATGCACATCAAGTAAGCCAAGCATCTGATTCACCTGAGAAAAACATGCTTAAAAAGTGTTAACATTAAAGTTGGTGAGTTCATAGGTTTTTGTATACACAAAGGCAGATCCAAGTCAGTGATGGCTTGGGTCCCCAAAAGAAGCTAATTCTCTTATCTGATATGCAGGGCAATCCACAACAAGATTTACAAGATAAAGGAGTGATTGATCATGGATGCTCAAGGTACATGACAGGGAACATGTCCTATCTTACTGACTTTGAAGAAATCGATGGAGGATATGTTACCTTTGAAGGTAATCCCAAAGGAGGAAAAATAACAGGCAAAGGTACAATCAAAACTGGTAATTTAAATTTTGAAGATGTGTATTTTATAAGAGAATTAAATTTTAACCTCTTTAGTGTCTTACAAATGTGTGATAAACAGAATAATGTTCTCTTTAATGACACTGAATGTATTGTTTTGTCTCCAAACTTTAAGTTAACAGATGAAAGTCATGTTTTACTTAAAATTCCTAGAAAGGACAATATGTATAGTGTTTATTTAAAGAATATTGTTCCTAAAGGAGGTCTAACTTGTCTCTTTGCAAAAGCCACATCTGATTAATCTAATCTTTGGCATAGGAGGCTTGGACACATAAATTTCAAAACTATAAATAAACTGGTCAAGGGAAACCTTGTAAAAGGTTTACCTTCAAAACTTTTTGAAAATAATCAAACCTGTGTTGCTTGTCAAAAGGGAAAGCAACATAAAGCTTCTTGTAAGTCCAAAACAGTAAGTTTAATCAGCCAACCTTTACATATGTTGCACATGGATTTGTTTGGTCCAACATTTATAAAAAGCTTAATGAAAAAGATGTATTGCCTAGTTGTTATAGATGATTATAGTAGGTTTACATAGGTTTTCTTTCTAGCTACTAAAGATGAGACAAGTGGCATTCTTAAGTCCTTTATAACTAGAATAGAAAACCTAATAGATCAAAGGGTTAAGGTAATTAGGTGTGATAATAGAGCTGAGTTTAAGAATAAGGATATGAATCAGTTTTGTGAAAGAAAAGGTATTAAGAGAGAATTTAGTGTAGCTAGAAATCCTCAACAAAATAGAGTAGCTGAGAGGAAAAATAGAACACTAATTGAGGTTGCTAGGACAATGCTAGCTGATTCTAAGCTACCTACTACTTTTTGGGTTGAAGCAGTTAATACTGCTTGCTATGTGCAAAATAGGATATTAGTAACTAAGCCTCATAACAAGACCCCTTATGAACTTTTCCTTGGTAGAAAACCAACTCTAAGTTTTATGAAACCATTTGGGTGTCCTGTTACAATTCTAAATACCATAGATCACTTAGGCAAGTTTGATGGTAAGGCTAATGAAGGATTCTTTGTTGGGTACTCAATCAATAGTAAATCATTTAGAGTATTCAATAGTAGAACTAGGTAGTTAAAGAGAATCTGCATGTCCAGTTTAATGAGAATACACCTAATATTGCAGGAAGTGGACCAAATTGGCTTTTTGATATTGATGCACTAACAAGGTCAATGAATTATAAGCCAATTATTGCAGGAAATCAGTCTAATGGTAATGCAGGTACAAAAGCATGTGATGATGTAGGTAAAGCTAGAATGGAGACAGTACCTGGCAAAGATTACATTCTGCTACCAATGTGGACTGATAATCCACCATCCTCTCAAAGTTCAAAGCGTTCTCCTGATGTTGGATTCAAACCTTCAGGAGATGATGAAAAGAAGATTACCGAGGAACCAAGAAAAGAATGTGATGATTCAAGTAAAGAGGATAAAAGTAATGATCAAGAAAAGGATGATAATGTTAACATCACTAACAATGTTAACACTGCTAGCACAAATGAAGTTAATGTTGTTGGTGCAAAAACAAGCATTGAACTTCCAACTGATCTATATATGCCTGAATTGGAAGATATTGTCTCGACATGAATAATTTGGATACATTTATGCCTGTCAGTCCTATTCCAACTACAAGAGTACATAAAGATCATCCAGTTGAACAAATTATTAGAGACTTGAATTCAGCACCTCAAACGAGAATAATGACAAAGAATTTGAAAGAACTTGGTTTGTTTAATTCTGTTCAGCAAAGAACAAGCCATAAAGACTTTCAAAATTGCTTGTTTGCTTGCTTTTTATCACAAGAAGAACCCAAAAAGGTAATTCATACATTAAAAGATCCAAGCTGGATAGAAGCTATGCAGGAAGAGCTTCTATAATTTAAGTTACAAGAAGTTTAGACTTTGGTAGAGTTACCTAATGGAAAAAGAGCTATTGGCACTAAATGAGTCTTTAGGAATAAAAAGGATGAAAGAGGAATTGTGATTAAAAATAAAGCAAGATTGATTGCTCAAGGGTACACACAAGAAAAAGGGATTGACTGTGATGAAGTATTTGCCCCTATTGCAAGAATTGAAGCAATTAGGCTGTTTTTAGCCTATGTATCATTTAAAGACTTTATGGTGTACTAGATGGATGTCAATAGTGCTTTTCTTTATGGTAAGATTGAAAAGGAAGTCTATGTTTGTCAACCACCAGGATTTGAAGATCCAGACTTCCCTGACAGAGTATACAAAGTAGAAAAGACACTTTATGGACTGCATCAAGCTCCTAAAGCATGGTATGAAACCTTGTCAACATATATGTTGGACAATAGGTTACAAAGAGGGACAATTGACAAGACTTTGTTTATCAGAAGGGACAAAGGTGATATTCTGTTAGTTTATGTGTATGTAGATGATATCATTTTTGGCTCTACTAAGAAATCATTATGCACTGAGTTTGAGAAGATGATGCATAAGAAGTTTCAGATGAGTTTTATGGGTGAACTCACATTTTTCTTAGGACTGCAAGTAAAGCAAAAGGAAGATGGAGTTTTTATCAGTCAAGACAAGTATGTGACTGAGATTTTAAAAAAATTTGGTTTTACTAGTGTCAAGACAGCAAGCACACATATGGAAACACAAAAGCCTTTGCTCAAGGATGAAGATGGTGAAGAAGTGGATGTTCATCTATATAGATCAATGATTGGTTCATTTTCTTTAAGACCTGATATTATGTTTGCAGTGTGTGCCTATGCAAGATACTAAGTCAAACCAAAAGTGTCACATCTTCATGCTGTGAAAAGAATTTTTAGATACTTGAAAGGTCAACCTAAATTGGGCCTTTGGTATCCAAAAGATTCACCTTTTGATTTGGTAGCATACACTGATAGTGATTATGCTGGATCAAGCTTGGATAGGAAGTCCACAACAGGAGGTTGTCAATTCCTTGGGTATAGATTGATTTCATGGTAGTGCAAGAAGCAGACTATGGTTGCTAATTCCACAATAGAAGCTGAATATGTAGTTGCTTCAAGTTGTTGTGGTCAAGTGCTTTGGATTTAAAATCAATTGCTTGATTATGGGTATAACTTTATGCATATAAAGATCTATATTGATAATAACAGTACTATATGTATAGTTAAGAACCATGTTTTTCATTAAAAAACAAAGCACATTGAGATTCAACATTACTTTATCAGAGATTCCAATGAAAAGAAGCTAATTCAAATGATCAAGATTTATACTGATAAGAATGTTGCAGATTTGCTTACAAAAGCATTTGATGTAAGTAGATTTCAATATCTGATTGCTAGTATTGGCATGCTCAATATCTGAGGGCTTGATTAAGGGAAGAATGTTTGGAATGGAATGGAAAAGTTGCTAATGATGGAATTTGAGTTAGTACTGGTAACTTCAAGTTTATGTTGTTAAGTACAATTAGTGCTGCTAGTTATACTTAATACTACCGAGTTAATACTGTTAGTTATACTTACTATTGTTGGTATAATTAATACTGTGAGAAAAAGAATTAAGAGATATAGTTTGTTAAAAATAGAAAGAGAGGTGTGTGAAATAAAAACAGATAGAGTGATTTAGTGAGAAAAAGAACTGAGAGAATTTGTGAGTTGAAAAACAGAATGAGAGAAAGCAAAAACAAACAAAGAGAAATGTGAGCAAAAAAAATTGAGAGAAAGCAAAAATAGACAGAGAGAAATGTGAGCAAAAAGAATTGAGAGAAAGCAAAAACAGACAGAGAGAAATCAAAAATAGACAGAGAGTTTTTGTAAGCCAAAAGGTTACATTGATGATGGAAAAGCTATTTAGAATAGAATTGAAGTTAATGCTGGTGACTTAAAGTTAATGCTGTTAGGCATAAATTTACTACTGCTAGTTGAAAGTTAGTGCTGCCAGACATAACTTACTATTGCTGGTGAAAGTTAATGTTGTTAGGCATAACTTACTACTGTTGAGTTACTACTGTTGGGTTACTTACTACTGCCAGTTAAAAGTTAATGCTGCTAGGCATAAACTTACAACTGCTGGTGAACGTTAATGCTGTTGAGGGTAATTTCATAAATACTTCGATTAGGGATTTCATTCACTCATTTAATCGATTTCATTCAATCATATACTCTCTAATCACAAACCCTAACTCAATTTCATCATTCATTATCAAAACCCAACATCAATGGCTCCTCTAAACTTTGCCGATTCATACAATATGGTCGCATTTTTGTCTAAACCCGCTAAAAGTGAAGGGTTTGAGCAAATTGTGGATTTCTTAAATGCAAACCCTATCAAATATACGTTAACGGTTAATCCTACAATTTATACTTCATGTATTGAGCAGTTCTGGGCTACTATAAAAGCGAAAACTATTAATGAAGAAGTTTAGTTACAAGCCCTAGTGGATGGAAAGAAAGTGATCATCACTGAGACAAGTATAAGGATAAATCTTCAACTGGAAGATGCTGAGGGTATTGATTGTCTACCCAATGCTTCTATTTTTGAACAACTTACACTTATGGGGTATGAAAAACTTTCTCATAAGCTTACATTTTATAAGGCTTTCTTTTCTTCTCAATAGAAATTTTTAATTCATACTATTCTGCAATGCCTAAGTGCTAAGACTACTGCATGGAACGAATTTAGTAGAACTATGACCTCTGCAATAATCTGCTTAGCCACAAACCAAAAGTTTAACTTTTCCAAGTATATCTTTGATAATATGGTGAAGAATATGGATAGTACTGGAAAATTCTTAATGTATCCAAGATTTGTACAAGTGTTTTTGAATAAACAAGTTGATGGGATGGCAACTCATGATGAGATTTATGTTACTCCCTCTCACACAAAGAAGGTTTTTGGGAATATGAAAAGGGTTGGAAAAGGGTTCTCTGGAAATGTAACACCCTTGTTTCTAACAATGATGGTACAAGCTCAATAAGAACATGGTAAAGGTTCAGCAAATCCTACTGATCCCCATCACACACCCACCATTACACAACCATCATCATCACAACCCCAAAAGAAACAAAAACCAAAGAAACACAAGAAGAAGGACACTCAGATACCTCAATTTAGTGTTTACAGTGACAATATAGCAGCTGAGGCTATCAATGAGGAGAATGTACCTACACATTCCAATGATCTACTGCTCAGCGGTGAGGATAGACGGAAACTTGAGGAATTGATGACACTATGTACCAACTTACATAACAGGGTTCTTGATTTGGAACATACAAAGACCACTCAGGCATTGGAGATTGAAAGCTTAAAAAGGAGAGTAAAGAAGCTTAAGAAGAAGCAAAGATCAAGAACTCACAAGCTTAAAAGATTATACAAGGTTGGTCTAAGTGCCAAGGTTGTTTCATCTGAAGATGAAGGTTTGGATCAGGAGGATGCATCCAAACAGAGGAGGAAAATTCATGATATTGATGCTGATGAAGACATCACCCTGGAGAATGTTCATGATAAAGATATATTTGGTGTTAATGATCTTGAAGGTGATGAGGTAGTTGTTGAAAGTGAAGTTGCTGCTAAGAAGTAAAATAATAAAGTTAATGTTGTTAAAGAAGTAGTTAGTACTACTGGTGATGCTGCTCCAGTTAGTGCTGCTACAATAACTACTGTTGAACTTACTTTGGCTCAAACACTAGCAGAGTTGAAGAGTGCAAGACCCAAAGTTAAAGGGCTAGTTATTCCTGAACAAGATCCAAGTGAATCAATAACAACAACTACAACAACAACTACTGCAGGAATTCTTCTTTAAGAACCAAGTGAAATAAGAACAACAACAACAAGAACAATTCCTTCAAAGGACAAGGGTAAAGGTATAATGGTTGAAGAACCTTTGAAGATGAAGAAGAAAGATCAAGTTCTTTTTGATGAACAAGAAGCTATAAGGCTACAAGCTCAATTTGATAAAGAAGCTAGGATTGCAAGAGAAAAAGAAGAAGCTAATGTTGCCTTAATTGCATAATGGAATGATATTCAGGATAAGGTTGAGACTGATTATGAATTGGCTCAAAGATTGCAAGCAAAGGAACAAGAAGAGTTGACTATTGAAGAGAAGTCAAACTTGTTTGTGCAACTCTTAGAAGCAGGAAAGAAACACTTTGCAGCAAAAAAAGCAGAACAAAGGAGGAATAGACCACCAACAAAAGCTCAACAGAGGAGTTTCATGTGTACTTACCTGAATAATATGGATGGATGGAAGCCTAAAGACTTAAAGAACAAGTCCTTTGCAAATATTCAAGAGTTATTTGATAAAGCAATGAAAAGGGTAAACATATTTGTTGATATGGATACAAAATTAGTGGGAGGTAGTGAAGTAAGAGCAAAAGGCAGTGAGACAGTAGCACAAGAAAGTAGCTTAAAGAGAGTAGGTGATGAGCTAGAACAAGAGAAGGTAAAGAAGCAAAAGATAGATGATGATCAAGAAGAAGCTAAGATGAAAAAGCTTATAGAGATTGTTCCTGGTGAAGAGGAAGTAGCAATTGATGCTATACTATTAGCTACTAAACCTCCAAGCATTATTGATTGAAAGATTGTTAAAGAAGGAAAGATCAGCCTATTTCAAATCATAAGAGCTAATGGAAGTTCAAAAAGGTACTCATCAATGATTCAGATGCTTAGAGATTTTAACAGAGAAGATTTGGAAACTCTATGGAAATTGGTGAATGCTAAGCATGGATCTACAAGACCAGAAGAGGGATATGAGAGAGTACTATGGGGTGATCTAAGGACAATATTTGAGCATAATATAGAAGATACAGTATGGAGGAATCTACTAGAAAACAAAGTGTTGATTTGGAAATTATTTAATTCCTATGGAGTACCCTTTGTGAGGTTTCAAGACATGCATCTCTTTATGTTGGTTGAGAAGACACATCCCCTTACACCAGCAATAATTACAGAGATGTTGAACAAGAAGCTTCAAACTGGTCATCTGAATGAAATGTGTTATCAACTTCTTAAGCTTATGACAAAGCAGCTCAAGAAACAATGAAGTGTTTGAAAGCATCATCCTGGTGATTATGAAGCTTTCAATGAAGAAACTTGAGATTACGAAGATAAATATCAAGTTTAGGGGAGGATTGTTGGGATTAAAAGCCTCTTGATGTTGTTTGAAAGTTACTACTGCTAGTGGAAGTTAAGACTGCTAAGGTTAGAGTTAGTACTGCTAAGCATAAATTAGTGTTGTTAGTAATCTTAATGGAAATTATGCTAAGTAGTTAGTACTGCTAGATACTACTGCTAGTGCAAGTTACTACTACTAGTGTATATAACTACTGCTAGTTACTACTGCTAGTTACTACTGCTAGTAATACTAGTACTGCTAGTTACTACTACTAGTAATGTTAGTACTGCCAGAGAAAAGTTAATACAGCTAATGTAACTTAGTACTGCTAGTGGAGAATGAAGAAAATATTCTAAGTAGTTACTACTGCTTGTATACAGTTAATGCTGTTGGTGTATAAGTTACTACTGTTGGTGTTTAGAGTTAATGCTGCTGGTATAAAGTTACAACTGCTGATAGATTACAACTGCTAAAAGATAAAGATTGATTGAAGATCAAGATTACTTACGGGATAAGTATGAGTTATCTATAGAATAGATCATGTAGAATATTTTATGTTTTAGGAATATATTATAAATCAACTAGGACTCCTTGGTGTATAAAAGGAGGTCTTAGGGTATAGAGTTCTATGTATCAAACGAGTCATTTATAAAATTGTCATAGCTTCAAGGTTTTGTAACCCTAATACTAAGAGAGTATTCGTATTATTTGTAATAATAATATTGAAGCTTTTGTTTATTGAATTGTGTCTTTATAGTATTACTGTTTCATTAAAGAATTCTTCTTTTGATCAAAGATTAGATTCCACATAATCTTTGATATACTTTACAAAGTTTCTATTATAGTTGTGTTTTATTTATCTTGCATAACTAAACCTTACACATGCTAAGGAATTCAAGATCTATTGAAGTAAGATTCAAACAAGAGGTATCCTACTCCTGGAATCAACACAATTGCTAGTTGCTTAAAGTGTAAAGTTTATACTTCCCGAGTCTTATGTCATTTTCTATCTTTGGTGTGGTTGGAAATTTACACATTACAAATAGGAATGTATATTATAGTAAAAAATCATGTGATTTTACTACCATCACAGTTAATGGTGAGTCCCAAGAACGAAGGAACTATCAAAGGAATTATCCAGAATTATTATGATCGTGAAGATGGTGAAACTACTCCGAGTTTCGTATATAGTTAGATTGCAAAAAAAAAGAAAAAAAAGAAAATTCGAAAAAATTAAAAAAATCGCAACAAAAAAGAGAAGAAAAGTTTGAAGATAATCGTTTCGCAACTACCGAAAAATTACACGAAGGATCGATTATTCGTTGATACAAATCGACGATGTAGAGTATTGTACAAAGTGGTAGATATCACCACTTACCTTGTAGAGTATGTAAAGTTTGGGATGATTGGGAAGTTGACCGTTACGGGAACGCCAACTTAGGTTGTTGTTTTTGAACTATGATTAAGACGTTATAAATAGTTGTGTCTTTATCATGGTAACTGTTGGGAAAAAGTATCTAGCAACTTGTATCTTAGTCTTAATCTATTTGTTTCTTGATTTTTATTCAACAACAATTTACTTCCCTCTCATCTAATGATTAGCCGCTGGTTTTACGCGAATGGGGATTTGTACGAGCGTGCATGTCTATTCCGTCGTTACGGCCATGTAGCCATGTATGCATGTTGTCTCAGATTGCATCGTTTTGTTTCCGACGTTTGAGATGAAGTTCGAGGTTCCTACCCTATTTCATTCTTCATCCTAACCAGTTGGTTAAATTCAAATTTTGGGGACTTGTGATCTAACCCACATGTCTTATTCGTCGTTTTATGGCCATGTATGTGAGCACTTCAGCGTTGCCTTGATGGAGTGGGCATACCTCTGATGAAAGAATTTGTAAATGATCAACCGTAAGCCTTTCCATACAAAAACCCATATTTACCTTTATAAACTTGTTACTCCTTGGCTTTAGTGGTGGAGATGTTTATCCTTGCCAAGCTTATGATAGAATACTCGTCACGACTGAGCAATTGAACGAATTAGTTACATGTTACCACATAGATTAGTTGAGTGATTTGAGTGATTTCATCTTCCTATTTCGTGAGGTGTTTGGTTGTGTACTTGTAATAGATCAAACAAATGCTTTAACGGAAAATATCCTTAGGGATACATTTTTATAAACTTCTAAAGGCTACTTGAGGACAAGTAGGATTCAAGTTGGGGGATATTTGATGACATCAAATAAATCTATTTTTATAGATCATTTATCCCATGTTTATTAACCCAATTTTGTATAGTTATTGCAAAGATTGTTTATTAATGTTTATATTTGAGATTGCAGTAATTATGGAGTACTTGAATATTCGCAAAAGGCTGCACATTTCTAGGAGCTTAAACGAAGATATTTTAAAAGATTAAATAAATTCTGACAACCAATACGCCGTTATTCATTAGGAAAGATACGGCGTTCCGTGCAGTGCACTCACAAAGACCAATAAGGACTCTTTCCATGAGATCAATAGCATATCTCAGAGAAATTAATACGCCGTTATTAAAGGATATAGTATGTGGTATTCTGGAAAGAATATTCTGGAAGATATCAAGCGTGGTCCCTACTCCAAGAAATCCCCAATACGCCGTATCCAATCCTTGGATACGCCGTATCGAACCGACTTCCAGACCTTATAAATAGAAAACTCAAAAACGAGTTTTAAGTGTGCTAAATCATATTCTCGATACCTAAACCATAAAAGTCGATTTTCAGAGGAGAAAAAGAGCAGAAGAGGTCGAGCAACGCTATCAATTCCATAGGAGACAACGTGTAATTCCATATACTTTAGTAATCGTTCAGTTTTTGGTATCATTCGTTAACTCGGTTAGTTTACCTTGGCTAAATAATTGCTTTTGTATTTATTATGACGTTTGAAGGCTAATACCTTTGGGTATTAGCCATTATTATGAAGATCTGAATGTTTGGTATTTGTTTATCTCGATTTCTTGATTTATCGTTGAATGCTTGTTTATGTTTATCAATTTATACTTGTTTACGCGCTTTTGTATGCGACCTATCATTCAACTGGATCTAGTGATACAGACCAAGTAATCTAGAGTCTGGGATAGCTCTCCATATAGTGATTTATACATCTAGAACCATAGGATCACAAATATTGTCCTGCTAAATCTGTGTCTAGGATACGCTTTGGGCTTAACTAGTTAATTGGATATTGCCAATAGTTTATTGATCATGTTGACAAGAAGGTGAACCTAGATAATTAAACAAATAACATTCTGATTCCATTGGATGGTTAGACAAGTGGACTACTAGTGTATAAATCACCATTAAGCGGTAAGTGGGTAAAGTCTATATGAGCTAGGGTTTAACAAGATCACCATTGCTTTAATCCCTAAGATAGATTATAATCAGAAAATAAGGATGCTTTATGCGGATGCTTTAATTATGACAGAATTAATGTGTCTAGGTCTTAGGATGATGTAACGTCTAAGTCTTAAGAATGATATACCGCCTCGAAAGAATAAATCATTGCACTTAATAAACAAACCAACTTTCTAATCGAATTAATAATTGTTAATACAGTTTTCTTATATTTGGCTCGACCGCTCTTTTATCATTTGTTAATTTGCTTGTGTGGGTTAAAGTGCCTTGAATTGATTGTAGTCACCAACCAAACCGTGACAGTCTCTCAGGCTGAAAACCTCATTTTTCACGTTAGAATTAGGATTAGGACTAACATAGGTTTAGAATAGAATAGAATTAACATAGATTAAATAACCAACATATTAATTAAATTGATAGATTTAACCTCGCTTTAAGTGTTCGACACCCTACTTACCACGAAACTACTACCGATCGGGTACACTTCCCGTTAAAGTGTTGTTTTTGGTTTAGTCGGCAAAATATAAATTTAAAACTTGAATCATAAAAATGTACACCACACAACGACATATCAGTTCCTAACGTGGGTAATTTCAAAACAAAATTAGGGTTTTTGTTTATACCAAAATTTTTGACAAACACACTCAATTATGCAAATTCTATGTCTACGATAAGCATATTAGTTATATATTATGTTATTATAGTCCTAATTGCATACAATAAAAAGAAAAATAAAAAATCCCCAATTTTAATCTTTTTTGTTCAACATGAACCCTAGACACGAATTGGAAAGAAAATAGATGAAATGACTTACATTTGATGATCTTTATGATGTTAGGATTGATTATTGGTGTTGATTTGATCTTCAAATTAAGTTTAATGGTTAATTTTAAGGTTTGGTGTGTTTTGGTTCATGTTTGTTGCTACAGTAAGAGAGAAAAGGGTTGTTTTGTTTTGTGTTTAACAAAAGAGAGTGACACACATAAGTTTCGTCTGGTGGCGGTCCCATATCGATATGGGGGTCGCCTGATGTAACACCCCAAAAAATACAACAAAGCAGCGGAATACCACTTTGGGGTGCTACTTCATAATACATAGCGCTAGATACAAGAGAACGACCTCTAAATGTGTCGTTTATAAAACAATCTCGTTGATTTTCTGAAA
>BQNB010024437.1:44318-60709 GCA_026074375.1 Tanacetum coccineum | reverse complement strand
ATAACTTAAAAAACAAATAACTTGAAAGAACCTAAACTTATATATTGACGATTCTTTCTTCTTTGACCGGCTTCAAGTTATTGGGAATTTGGTTTTGTCACACTCGAACAAACAAACCAAACACTTTTGAGTTTTTTGTTTAAGTTCGATCGTCACATCTTAGTGATTCCTTGTTCGTAAGTTGATAGAATCAAGAGACGAAGAAGATCGTTTGTTATACACTACTAGTACTAGCATACCTCGTCGTTTGCTAAGAACGTATAGTGTGTGGAAGCTTAGAGGAATCATACCTTTGATTCTAGTGGTTACGCGTTGTATTATACACACGCGTATAAAGAAGACGGTGTTTACGGTTACCTTTAAACGGTGTATCGTTTCGTGCTAAAAGGTACATGTTTTCTATCTTGTTAATTATTGTGTTCTACACGTGATCATTTATTCCGCTGCGTACTCGTGTTAATTAATTGTTAATTAGGTTATAAAACCCAACACGAATATCAAACCCTTATTAGGGTTCTTGCATTTTCGGTTCTTCCTCTATACTTTCTGCCTAATTCGGTTGATTCAATAGAATCAAACCAATGTGAATTAAATCCAAAAGGATGTTCCAGAAGTTGTGGGAGATTGGTTTTTTACTGGTTTTCTCCGGAGGTGACAAGCTTTAGAAACGAGCTAGGGGTTTTGTTTGGTGTAATTCGGTTCTAATTGGTCTAATTCGGTTACAACCGAATTCGGTTAAAACCCTAGATTACCTTCTGAATTTCGGTTCAGGTTTAAAGGCTTGGATTTGGTATTATATTCAGGTGGTATAGTGTTACAAAGGTTATTTGGGATACGCGTGAGTTTGGACTAGCATCCGGGCGCATTCGTTGGACGTGTTTGTGTGAGCACTCGTAGAGGTGACAACTTAGTCACTTTGTTTCATAACCATTTGCTGTTGACTTCTAGGGTACGTTCCTTACCAATTACAATTTAATGTTCCTACGTTGTTTTTTATATGTATGTTAATTGTTTATGCTAAACCAGATCTATCCGCTGCGTACTCGTAAGAGTTAATGGTTAACTTGATTGTTAAATTCCAACAAAATACGCCAAGTCATTAGATGTATCCCGTCAATATTCAGCGATATTCATTTTTCTTAACAGCATTTTAGATATACTTTGTAAGAAACACTTTGTTATTTTGGTTTTCAGCAATGGTATGCGGTATCCAAGACATTAGCAGAGATTGAAACTTTGAAATTTGCAAAAGCGGGGAGAGCCTTACCTGAGGTACGGATTGTCCATCTCTAGTCAATGGCCAATGTTTGCAGTCCACAAAAATGCGACTAAGCTACTTACTAATGAGTTTTTTCTCTACATGCAAAGGTAAGCAACTAATCTTTGTTCACCATTCACGTGGCTTAAAGAAATACCTTTTTTTTTCTTTCTCAAAGTGTTTACTATAACATTTAAATGAACTTGATATTAGTTTATTTACATTCTTTAGATTAGAGACAAATGGTCTAATAATTAACAATTGCCATCTCTTTTAAAAAGAATGGAAGAATTGGAGGGGTGACTAATGGAGAACACTCAAATGTAGATGACGTGGATGTGCGCGACATGTCTGAGTCAATTTTATTACTATTCAAATCCAAAAGTCCAAAGGAGTTATATATGCTCTCCTAACTCGTTTAGGACCAAAGAGTTCGTTGAAAAAATGGAGACCATGTTTCCAGGATACAATTATCCAAAAATGTAAGTTCACCTCATAATAACTTCCAGATTCATGTTATGAGCCATTGCCATAAGTCGGCTTAGAGATCTTTATCTGTTTATTACAAATGGGTTGATTTGGGTTTGGTCAAATGTCCAACGAGTCAAAGAGGCTGAGAGTCATCCGAAATATATTTCAATTCATTAAAGCTTCTGAATTACTTGTATTGTCTTAAACTTTGTTTATAATATTAAGTTTTGACATCAAATTGAACCATTGACCATATACTAAAAATTACTTGTATTGTCTTAAACTTTGTTTTAACCGGTTGGTGTCTAAAACTCTTCAGCATTCTAATGTTGCTTTTAGTGATATATTTTGATCTGTTTTTTGTAACAGCTTTTCTGAGAAAAGTGGTCGTGCACTACTCAACTCGAATAAGTTGTTAAGTTTGGGATGGAACTATAGACCAATGGATGAGACCATAGTTGACACCGTCAGGAATTACGAAGAAGCTTGTTTTTTGGATAAAGGGAAGCCGTTTCCATCAACAATAAGGTTCTAATAGGAATAAGAACTCTAATAGTAGTCCTTTTCTTAGTTTTCATGACGTTACTTAATATTCAACGAGTACTCGGATGTGAAGCCTATTTAGTTTTAATTTATATATAACGATACGAATAAGAAGAAAATTGATCTCAAAAAACTAAAGTGAATGAAAATCACAAAGTATTAAGTTCCGAAAAGTTATGAAATATACCCCTTTCGTCGTCCTATTCCCATCAGTGTATATGTCTTTATCCATGGCTCTACACGAGTCTTAGTTATATATATACGTCTCATGGTGCAACTTTCTTCCAGCCTATTAGCTGGTTTCAAAACTGAACAACGAACAATGAGAACTGAAATTGAACATGGCATCACTGCTGGCAACAGTATTAAACATCAGATATCAAACAGCACTGCGGTGTATGGTGGTGAAACCTCTTAAAAACCATTGGCAACAGTATTAAACATCAGCTATTGTTATCTCATTAGGTTTTGTCCCAAATGTTAGACCAAGGAGTGTTATATCAATCACAAATAAAAAAACATACAACACTATACATTTGGATGGTTTACATCAAAATTCAAAGAGAAACAACAACTATGACTACAACCTAGAGGCTTCACCAAGACTTAGCATTAAGACTACATTTCCCCATTAATGTAAAAGACCAAAATGACAACTTGCAGAAAAATTCTCATATATTGGTTGGCTTACATCTTTAGTGTTGTTTTTCTTGCCATTGTATTTGGCTTAGGTTGTCTTGAATTTTTCATTTTATTTAAATTGTTAGGGCATACTAACTCCATATGTATCATTTTTCAGTTTAATGCAATTTTTGATTATTAAAAGAAACATACTTCGTACAAGAGATGCGACCAATGTTTCCAATGAGTCACTTTTTAAAATATTTATGGTCGTTTAGTTTGGGAGTGTCAATATCGAGAAATGAAAGTAACAATGATTCTATATGTTTGGTACACATGCATAACTATAATAAAAATCAAAATGGATTGAGATCTTCTCAAGTTGATACAAACATAACCGGTAAATGTTCTCTCATAATTAAAAAGGAAATTGCCCCGGTAGGCCCTAGAGTCTTGTATGTGAAGAAACATTATGGGTCATGTTCATATTAATTTGCAAGCATCTTAGGGGCTGTTTAGTTTTTGCTTAATGGGCCATTTGGTAAAATTTCTCTTTGTAATCAGGAATACTTCTTGTTTCTTTATTACTTATTACAAACCAACATCCTTAACGTGAAAGGGTGTAAAAACCCAACCCTTTACTAGCCAGAACTTTGAAGCCAAATATACCCTTCAACCTTTCTCTTATATTTCACCCATCATCAAAAATTACCCTTCAAATCCTCCATCACCACTGGTACGTTTACTCCCACTGACCTCATTCCCCCCAGCCTACTCACCTTGACAACCCTTCTTGATGGCGACCTTTTTGTCAGTTTTGCACTTCTTCCCATATGTGGTCGTTTAGTCACTTGTGATAGGTTGGATATCGCTCACAAATTTTTTCTTCCGTTTCTTTCACTGAACTAAAAGCTTCAACAAAAGCTAATGGTGTAAACATGAGAAATGAACAAGATTGTACCAACTGGTATTATTGTACCTTTTTTTCTTTTGATTTAAAGAGTTTTTAGTTTATTTGAGAAACAAGATTCAAGATTAGATCTGTGATTCACATGATTTTCACATGGTGTTATATAATATCCTATTTTAGTATAGAAGATTTGGCTAACTAATTTTTTTTATGGGCTGACTTGCATAAATTGTTAATTCGATTTGGGGCTTTTCATATATTGTATGTTTGGTATAAAAATTATTCAAAATCTTTACTTTTCTTTGCAAAAAGACATCAAGAAAATTAAAGACACAATTCAAAGTTGTGTAATTTGGACATCTGGTAAAAGAATCGATTGATGATGCTAATATGCATACCGGGTTATGCATTTCAACTCATCTTCAAACAAAAGGATATAATGGTCATTTAAGTTATCAATACATATCATTAAGAAAAAAAAAGAAACATCTTTTTTTCACATGAGACTAACTTGAAACAGGATATACTATGCAATAAGACGCATTATGTAGACAGAAAAAAAAAAGAAACAGACCCTTAATCTAATCAAAACGTGGAAGTCTTCTCATATTTGAGATCTCTTTTTCTATTTTGTTCTTTTCTCAACTTTTGTATTAATTTAGATGACTGACATTGTTTAGAAAGTTGATACTCATAACCAAAAATCAATTATACATATATATTAAAACCTGAGATTATTCCCCCGAGGCCTCTTATGCCTCATTAATGGCAAGCCTCACCCGACCCGTTTCTTCCCTTTTTCTGTTCCATCTCTCCTCCCTCTCACACTTCTTCTCCAGTTGATACACCTGTCCTTACACGTGTCTCTCTCCCTGATTAAAACCAAGGCTGATAATGAAACAACCGCCTATCTTTTTCCACCAGACAAAAAACACACACACCAAATGTTGCACAATGATCTAGAAACAAAAAGTGGCAGATGCTTGAGGAAAAAATGGCATACAACAACTTCTACCTGAATAGCATCGGTTATGTAAGTTTATTTATCCTAATTAAGCTTTATTTTTTAAGTGTTGTTACATATTTTTAAGTTTTTTTTATTCTGATTTTGTAAATTAGGAAAAAGTGGATGCAAATAGTGGATTGGTTTCAGAAGATTAACTGGTAATTTTTTTTTGCATTTAATTTTGATGTGTGGCTTAAAAAGTGTTAATTTTTTATATGAATTTCTTTTTTTGTGGTTATGAAGGTAGTCGGAGCATTGGCGGTTGACCCCGGTTGATCGGTGTCCGATTGTGTTTCAGATGTATTCAGAGTAACATGTAAGTTCATTTTATTGGATTTTATGTGTTAGAAATCAAATGAGAGGATAATGTAGCTTTGTTTGTTTTTCAGCTATTTTTGTGTTTTTCTTTTTTACTGTTGTTATTTGTGTTTTTTTTTTTTATCTTATGATTAACTTAATTGAGTTTAAAGTGAGATTGATGGGAAACAAAAATTATCTTTCAAAAGTTTACTTATTAGACCTTCTTATTTTTGGGTTTTCGGCCTCAAATATGTTGTTTCGAATAAGCCGTGTTACAGAAGGGGATAGAAATATAGGATTTGGATCCAAGCTGCTTCTTGAGTTGTATGGTCTGCCTGTTAAGGCTCCTACGCAATGAAATTGAATAGAATATAATAGAAAATGGGTGATTCATGATCATAATAGTAAATATTTATGTCCAGCACATAAAATATAATAATGAAAAACAAAAGGAAGAAGTAAGATACTGGACCTCTATAGAGTTTTTTTTTCGAAAGAACAAAAAATCTCTATATACAACTCAGAACAAGTTTGATTGCTACATTAAATATGTGCAACTTATATTCTGATTTCCTAACAATTTAAGCTGCATTTGATATTGTGTGATCCTGCAAAAACCAAAACCCTTGCCGTTGGCAGCCTGCAGATGCAAAGACACTCGCTATTGCACTTTTATTCGCTTTTACATACAAAGAAGTACACACCTTTGAATGGATATAGCTACCCAAAGAACATGTTACGGGTCACCCAAATGGCTGATTGTCGTCATTTTCAATCTCTGGATATTTATAGCAGTATTGAATTTTTACTAGAAAGGATTACTTAAATTGTTTAGTTATTAGAAATATATATAAAGTATTTAGTATGTGGATATATTTTTTTCTTTTCAGATGTTGGAATCCATGGAGCATCGTTTTTTCACCATGTATGAGCTGGCTTATGGGAGCTTACATTAAAGAGTGCTTTCATAGACATGATCAAAGATGCACAAATAGCGTGATGCCGTAACATCATAACCAACAACAAGTAATATGATACATGATAGAATGAAGCTCTGTAGTTTTATAAAGTTTAGAATTATATTTGAGGTAGCTGCAGCAACTTGGACATGTGCTTCTTGGATGGCAAACTATCGGGACAGGCAATATGATTTGGGTACAACTGCTCTACAAACATAAGCAGTTATGGAAGTTTTTTGTTTAATGTTGTACGTGCACGTTATTTAATTGGAGTGTCGAGTTGATTTTATTTTTTTTGATGTGCAGAGAAAATAATTGCATACATGAAATCAAAAATATAATGACGCGGGTGAATACTTTATCAAATGGTCGGGATGGCTGCAAGCGTTGCTGATTTGAGTGCACAATACTCAACAAGGGATAAAGATATTATTAGGGATTTATATGGATTCAAGGGGAAATGAAGTCCATATGTGTATAAAATGATTCTGTTTTCGGATGGAAATAGCGTGCAAATGGGAAGCTCACCAAGGTTCAATATGTACATCGGCTCGCTCTAACGTGCTAAGCCATTCCATGCACCCAACCATATGTATCTCTCTCCTGCAACAACAGGCATTACAAGAAGTACATTTGGAACCGGTAAGTTTATTTTTCACGATATTAAACTTCCGATCTGGTCTGTGCAATAACGCAATAGATATACGTTGGCGATTTTAGGCATTAGATGTATAATGACACCTAAAATAAGTGCACACATACTTTTAGTGCAACGTACTTTTAGTCATTAGTTAGACTCATAATTGCAATTCAAACTTAAACTACTGACTAACTATGTATGGCTTGACACACCTTATGTTTTTTTCCTTAGTAGATACTGTTTCGAGTCATGAAAAACTTTAAGCCGCACATAATCATGTTTAGATATGGGAATTCGGTCCAATGAAATAACTTGAAGAGTTGTAATGGCTGGTGTATAGAGGTGGTGGTGGTGGATGTACAAATAGTAGACGGTTGGTTGTCTGTCAATGGTGTAGTTTGTTTTGGTGGGTGGGTAAAAGAGGGATAGCTCATTATGATTGACACCCTTAACCAAAGGATGATACAGTTGGGAATAAACACGATGAAAAGATAAAAATTAATTTGTGATGCAACTGGTATAAGAAACAAATTTAAAGTTGAAAACGACCATTCCATTTAGTTATCAAATTATTTTTATTGTTTCTGTTAGGCCAAACATTATGGACTGATAGCAGCCCCAAAAGTACTAGCCAAGGCTGATAAACAACAATGGTCCCTGCATAACATACGACACCATAGGGTGTTAGGTTGTGACAGTAAACGAAATTGAAACCATCAAGTGTAACCGAGGGTTCCTTAAAACAAGTTTGTTTAGGGTTAGGTTTACCTCTCCATAGTGTTTAGGTTAGTGACAGTAACAAAAATTAAACCATCAAAGTGTTAGCACTGAGGTTCTTAAAACAATTGAGAGTTAATTCTCTCCATACCGTTTTTATGTCACACATAGTCGCCATGATTGTTTTTCTTTAAGCTCGGTTTTACAGTTTTGATATATAGTTACTTTTCTCAAATGCATTACATAGTCAAACCTAGGTAGCTCCTCAAGACTAAGCAGTAGGACAATCTAATAAGTAATAACATCTACATGTCGTTGCTCCGCCTTACTTTTTCAAGCAGCTGAAAAGTTAGTACTTAAAAATAAGCAGGTTGTTATCTACTCACTCGGTTGGATCATGATTGGCTAACTCACACCTTCAGATTACATGTAGGTTCTTTTCTGTGATTTGTAGATAAGTGTTGAATACCATAAACTAAATAAAGGTACTTTATAGCAATACCTCCACAATAAAGGGATTCGACCACCCACAGACGCTAAATAGTTTTTAAACATGGTTAACACACTTTTCAACAAGCATACAATAGAACAAACAAGATGATAAGTATGAAAATGTATTACACCAAATTCATGCTATGACCTCTTCCAGATACTAATGTGGAAAATCCAAATTTTCGATTGGGAACGTGCCAGCTGTTTATATCTCTGTCTTTTTTTGTTGAAGGAATGACAAGTTGAATTCTTTTATTACTACAAATAAGTCATCTGCATTACATGCTTAAGTCCCATGTTTCTTTCTATGGGTGTTGCCAAGTCTAACATCTTTCTATGGGTGTCACCAAAAAAGATTTAGATTTGTCTTTATCACTAATACATGCTAAGGTGTCCGGAGTCCGTCTGCTATAGAGTAATACACAAAATAATGCCCTTATACGCTTTACGATCTGCATTCATAAGTGATAATTACGCTCCTATAAGTAAAATTCAGTAAAATTGGGAACATGGTTAGTTAGTTAGTGATAATTACATGGTTAGTTATTTAGTGATAATTACGCTCCTATAAGTAAAATTCAGTACCTGTACTCGAATGTCACCTGTATGCAAGGTAGCGAGACAATATATGTAACTGAATCAATTAAATCTTAAATTTTTATACTAAAAGAAAATGTGTTTTAAATGTTTGTATCGTTTTCATTATAACCTGTACTACTTGAAATGTCTATTAATACATGCTTAAAGTGTTGCACATTTTGCTTATTGAGTATTACTTGATACAAAATTGCAAAGATAGATGCCTTCAAGAATGCAATTTCGCTTTTGCAGAATGGGGAGACTCTGCCACAGCTTTTAATTACAATCGTTCGTATAAACTGCCCTCAGAGGAAAAAAAATCAAAAAAAAAAAAACACAAAAAAAAGAAAAAAACCCAAATGGGCCCACCAAGAAACTACTTCTTCATTATCTTGAAATCATCAAAAAGACAGACTCTAAAAGAAAAGTGTTACCTGAAATGATTTGAATCTGCAAAAACCTGAGAAACAATCTGCAACACCCGAATGGGTACATTCGTGGTGTGACTTTGAGGTTTCTGTGTCGAATCTGTGAAGCGGAGATTATCGAGCCTTTGATTCCCTCTATATTGGCTAATCTGGAGCATCAGCTTCCATTTGTAAGGAGGATGCATAACTTGCTGTAAGATGCTAGTTACAAGCTTACCAAAGGGATCAACTTTTGTTGACGAGCCAGAAATGAAACGAAAATGTGCTTACGACAGAAGCAGATCATCGCAAGAGAAAATGCATTTTCTTAAAGCTTTGCACATGCTGGCACAAGACAATGCAGTATAATAACCTTTAGACCAACGTGAAAAAGGTTTGAAAGAGTGAAATCGCTACACATGGTTAAGATCGACTTGAACGCGCAAATGGTAAGCGAAAGAAAGAGAAAAGGGAAGTACTTAACATCATTAAATCACTTTAAATGCTCCGCTCCTTTCCGCTGCCTGTATTTATCCGATATGTGCTGGAACATTGCTATCTTTGTCATCTGCTCCTACAGCAACTAGGGCTGCAGCCAACGCCTATTGCAAGCTCCTTCTCAATCAGAGTCAACTCGAGTGTTACTAATCATTGTGTCAATGTTGCAACTTGGTCAGTCGTCATTTCTTCCACACATAATTGACAATGAATCTTATGAAAGAATTGTTCTATGCTTAAGATTACTATGTAATTCAAATGAACAGATAAGGAAAATATCACAACCTGTTCAGGCATATTTTTTGTTTCAATGTTATACATTAGTGTGTCTCTACTACTAAGCCTATATAAGCAGATATACTTTAGTATTCACAAAACGCAAACAAAAGACATTAAATCCCGCGCTCCGCAGCGAAGCGCGGGCTAAAAACCTTGTTAAAATAAGTGAGTGAGTTGTTAAAAGGCTGATTGGGCCAAGCCACTTTCATATTTCATCATCTAATCAATAGGGAATTTTTTAACGTTCCATCGACTCCATTTATATACCTTTCATTCCACTCTCAATAGCAAGACAACTATGAAAAAAGAAAAAGAATTCGCACCTCTCAAAATGTTAGACAACAACCCTTTTGATATCCAAACAGAAATCATCAAAAGGGTTCCTCGTGTTAAGTCATTGCTTTGATTCAGGGCTGTTTCGAAACCATGGAAGTCTTTTATCGAAAACTTTGAGTTTATCGCTGGTTACGGCGCCCACGACACTCAGCCACATTGTCTACTTTAAAGCTACAGAATTATTCAGAATCATCGTGAGATCAAATATCTTTGTTTTTATAGATGATGACAATTTCACCCAACAAGACACAAGAGCTTTATTTACATATTCCTAACCTCATTAAAAAAATCTCTATAATTCTGTCGTAGTGGTATACACTCAAGGTTTTGTGTTTGTTTTAGTAACAACCAAAACCACCTTAACCAAAGAGCTGCCTTTGTTCATTTGAACCCTTCTCATATAAAATCACTTGTATTATTTCACATCATATGTCCATGCTTGTGATCGTTTTTTTGGTTTCACAGTTTTTCCTGTCACTAATGACCTACAAATTTGTAAATGATTTCAGCAGGATCCTAGGAAATTTGAAATTTTTACATTGAGTTCTAAGAGATGGAGTTTGATAGAGTGTCGTAATGTGCCTTTGGAAATTAGTTAGGTTCAAAACGGACGCAGGTGTTAAAAGATAGGTGTCTATTGGAATTGCTTATGAGATTTGTGATCTACTATGGTAGTTTTTAGCTTTCACCTTCACTTACGAATTGTATCATTTGATTTGTGTTGCTAAAGTAATTAAAGATGTAGACGTAACCGAAAATGTATGGATTTTATAACTATTAACCATTAAAACACGAGTACGCAGCGAAAAGTAAACACGTATAGAATAATGTAATTAACAAAGGATCAAGAAGCGTGTAACTTTTAGCAATTAACGAACATCGTTCTTGAATATACGCGTATGTATAAATCTACTACGCGGAACCAAACGAGTTACCAAAGTAGATAACCTCTATGGTATGCATACACTACACGTCACCGAGATACACTAGGATGCTAGTCCTTTCTTCACGAATAAAATAACGCAACACAAACACATTGTTCTTGGTTGTAATTGGTTAAACCATTGTAATTATTTCCAAGGTAATAAACAACTGATTTAAAGATATAAATTAAATGCAAAAGGGTGTAATCCTACGTATGAACTATGACATTCAAAGAAAGTTTCCCATGTAAGACTATACATTCAAGTAATGATCAGCAGACTATCATCGCGCTTGATTGAACATACAGCTACACATACATTCGTACGTAGGGTTTAGAATATAATATTGGACGTGTGATTTATGAAGCCCTAAGGTGTGTTTATATAGTCTTCAAACTTGTCCTCCAAGTTAGACTATAACACCTCCTCAAGTTCCATAAATCGACACTCTCCTCCCTTGTACTCCTTTAGTTTAACTGTGACACAACAACCCCTCGACGGGTTTGATTTTCGTAATAACAATCCTTCACTTGTTAAAACTATATTAATTAAATCTAACGTCTAACGTTATATAATTAACGACCAATTTAAATATTTCGTGAAACATATTAATATAATTAATATACAATAAATATATTAATTACATTAATAAGCGTATCCTCTGTGTATACGTGTGTGCCCCCATAGGCTCACATATTTCCGGCCGTATATTTATTTATGATATGGACATAACCAACAGCACACACTTGGACATTTCACAAATAAATATTAACAACATTGGTAAGCGTCTAACAACACGCCAATGTTCCTAGAAATACCTGAGTGTACTTCATAAAGTCACAGTTAAATGATTTAAGGTATTTAACACTACCCCTTTGTATCCGTATACCGTGTTAAAAAAGGATATGAATCAAAGTCTTTTCCAATTATTTAATGGATTCTGTTTCACGTAAATAAATGATTAATCAAGATTACCACAAAATCATTGAGACATATCTTACAAGATGTTTTTGGGTGCAAGGCCACACATACATCTGATTAACCCAACGAGGGGCCCAGTGGCATCAAACTACGACTATTGAAGGAACAAATTTCTTTATTGACTAAAGATCCCAAGTCATATGCATACAAATCACTTCTAAAATAAGACTTTAATAGCTACCTTATTCATGATCACTTAAACTACACCAAGAAGGATTATCCACACATGCAAGACCTACTGTATCTAAAGAATAAGGATTTTAGTAAATTAAAATCACTACAGGATTTACTTAATGACGCCAATAATCTTTTTAGTAGTTGGGGAAAGTCCCAATAATTCAACTTATGAATATCATGTGAGTTTGGCAACACATCCTTTAATATCCAAGATATCACCAATCACTCAAATTTGTCTTAGTTCAACTATATTCCCATATTGTTGATCGACAATGACTAATTTAGAATAATAAAAATAAAAATATTATTCACGGATTAAACATGCAAATATATGACACAATTTATATTAAATATAACTTCATACTCGTAGCTTTATCAGTAATAAAATAGTCTTAATACTCTTATCCAAATACTAAATAGATCAAATGCATGATAAATCTAGTTAACGAATCATGCCTTAAGATACGACGATCGTACTTGCTGACAAGGCATAGATTTCATTAATTCAATAGCTTTGATCTTTCGGAATTTTAAGAATACTTATTTCAAGAATTCAATTAATGAAGTTCTTGAATATCTATGATGATTGTTTGTTTATACAAATATCTCAATATTAACACACTATATCTCATAAGGTGTGGGTGAACATCAACAATGAAACAACAATCATTTTTGCATATAACTTTCAAAAGTGTAAAAGTATTCTATTCTTTAAATTGTATTAAATGCAACATGCTCCAGTTGAGCACAACTATCCGCATGGTCATCATCAAAATGGGAAATCATATCACCAAGACTATTATTGCTGTCAGCTCAATTCAATTCGATTATAGCACATGTGTAACACAAACAACCCCATGCTTTTTAAAATCCGTAAACATGAATATTCTCTTAATAGATGTTGCACCAGTCAAAACTCCAACTCATAGGTTTTAATCTAATTGCACAATAAATTGTTGCAATATATTATCCTTAGATTTTCATCACTATGGACGTAAATCCATATATAGAAATGATTTCTTAAATACAACATATTATAATAAAATATTCAATTCAATGATATCTAATAACTCACGTTAAATACCAAAGTTGTCAAAACATCTTGCATTCATGCATGATACAACTATCCGCTATAAAATATAATATACATAATAAACGTTGTAGTCTAGAACTAAGATTAATTCATGTACTATGGCATATCAAAAGACGGTCAATCCATTTAGACTTTCTAAGTGGTATGTCAAAATTGTGTTAGATTTATATACTGCATATGTTTATTAGCAAAAAAATAACCCCCAATTATATTACAATGTTACATTTAATTCCAAAATCTTCATGTGATAGAAAACTTGAACATAATACTCCCACATAAAACTACCCACTCGCTTTTAAAAATATCAGGAGTTATCCTTTAATATATTAAAATTTAATAACTAAGCGATATATATAATAATAAACTTAAGAATTCTTTATTTTTTTTACCCCTCCTAATGCTAGCAAATGACCATGCTTGGATTCTTGCCATTTGTACACTTTATAAAGATTATATGAATTCATAAACTCCTTTGATTACTCTTCGTCCTCGCAATAGTAATCATCAAAGGAAGAGTTTTAAATTCCATTGTCATATTTCATCTATATGAACACTAGTATGACAATCAATCATCTTTATATAATTAATGCGCATAGAAAGAATATTTAATCACAATCAATTGCTTGAGTATGATTAAAATTCTATCATAATGCATGCATCAAATATGTGTACAACATTGCCCTTATGAGTTTGAAACCAAGAACCAAACCACTTGGGTTTTTCTTCTCTTTAAAGAAACTCATTTTAACTTCATAGTCTAACCGTTTAGTTAAACATCAATCAAGTTTTAAATTGATTATCTTTGTGGACAGCATCTTAACATTCATAGTTTGAGTCATTTATCAAATTCAAAATTCAACAATGCATATTAATGGTTACACCATGATACCGAATTCAAAATTCAATAATGCATCTTTAACAGGTTCCCATGATCCTGTGACTCATATTCCTCAATATTGAAATAACATTTATCAATCAAGTATTTGAGGTATCCTTACGGATCTATGAACGAGAATTATATCATTATGAGGTTTAACATTTACATGTAACATTTACTTGTAAAGCCTCAGTATGATATTCACTAGTGTGTTTAGAAGGTTATGTATTTTGTATTTTTTTATCTCTTCCAGATCTAAAACGCTCCCACTCACTTTTTGTAATTAAAGACTCTTCTATAATTACTTAGCATGTAGAGGACATTACAAGATACATTGACTCCTGAGTTTAGTTTGTTAATATCATTCTTCATAAGACTTTTAACAAATTCAGATGTCTTATTAACCTTCTAGGTTGGAGTTATATTGAGTATATTCAAGACATACTCAATTTCAAACCTTGACAGATTCGGAGGAGAAATATTTAAGTTATCAAAATCAAATAATTCCAAATAATTTGATTCAATACTCTAGACATACCATAAATATGTGGTATTCTATGAGTAATTTTATTGTGAGACTTTATCACAATCTTTTAAATAACTTAATACTCTTTATGTCACATACTTATCAATTGCGTCAAACGAAATTGAACATATAGTATTAAAAACCTATTTGCATGCAATAATGTATAGGGCTTTAACTAGTTCAAGAACTCTATCTATGTTAACGGTACATTATTTTGCCTTTGAACAATTCAAGGACTTTTGTTCATGTCATAGCTAGAAGATATAACTTACTTTATGTTATAAGTCTTTCAACATTTAAAGGACTTCATGTTTATTAATTTACATTAAACTTAAACATATTTAACTAAAGTAATTTTTGAACGTTTACTTTATGTTATAAGTCTTTTAACATTTAACGGACTTAATGTTTATTATTTTACAATAAACATAAACATATTTAACTAAAGTAATTCTGAACGTCAACTCTTGGCTTCAGTAGTAATTTCAAGTTAATCAAGATTACTTCATTATTTGGGACATTCCAAGAGCACATAAACCTTTTACTTGAAGTAGTCTATCAATTAAGATTACTTCATTATTTTGGACATTCCAAAAACACATAAACATTTTACTTGAAGTAGTCTTTAATTCATATCTCGACATATTGTTTCTTACCTTACGGTCAAGAGAACCTTTAATCATATCGTTATTGTCATGTGTTGTACCTTGCACACAATAAAGATTTCTCCCACTTGTGCATGGCACAACATCATACATGTAGTCAAACAACACGACATTCGTTTGTTTATGTGGACAATATGATAGTGTCATAGATATTAGCTTTACAAGTAGATATAGAACCACTTTGTTTAACAAGAAATAACACTTGACTATCCTTAAAAACATAAGTATCTATAGTCGGAAAATTATATATTATCTCAAGATAAACAAGAAATAATCTAGGTTACTACCAAGATAAAGAACCTTGTAGCTCCCACTGAATTCGACAGCATCACATGAATGTCTTGTTCAGAAATAAATCGCGATGCTCCCACTGGATTTGACAACATTGGAAGTGTTCCATAACCAGTGAAAACAAACAGTGATCTATGTATTTTCCAACTCTCTTTGAAATCTTAATTAGTAACATTTACTTGGATTTCAAAAGTTCTACTATGTAGATGAGGGACTATCCATCAATGCTATTGATTAACTTGAAAATTGAGCATGCAATTTCCTCCTTAATTTGATTAAGACAAACAACTAGATACATTATCCTAGTTTGCCTTTACCACTTTTGCGGTAATATTGGTATTTCCTAATCAAGAACTCATAAAACATCTTACATTAAGATGTTGTCCTTTGATATCTTTAAGAACATATTCTTTAGTTATCAATATGTCTTATATGTTTCAAAGTATTCACCACCGAATAAGGGTGATGAAATCTATATAAAAATATAAGTCATGCAATATACTTAACTTTTAAGTTTGCTATGAGTTTGATTACATTAGGACAATTCCTACGTTCCTATTATAACATTCCGGAGCAAGAAGGATTATAGGAATGAGTCTCCATGTTTCTTACAAGGAAATGAGTCTTAGTTTGACTTCTTCAAAGAAGAAACAAACCATTTTTTACGGTTTTATCGTTGCATAAATACTATTAATAGAATCGCAAAATTCAATTTTAGTATCTTCGATAATATTCCTTGAAGAAAATTAACTACCCACGTTTATTCAGATAAACAATTAATTTCCTAAGGTTAGGACCCAACTTGACATACCACCACCACATCAGTTGATCTGCTAGTGATG